>CM076582.1:629803616-630111886 GCA_034641835.2 Pinus albicaulis | reverse complement strand
ACATCTTGCGGCCATTCAACAACTCATTCGTAGTGGTGTACTTGGATGACATTCTGATCTTCAGCAAGACTTGGGAAGAGCACCTTCATCACATCCGACAAGTCCTCCAAACACTGCGGCAACACAAGCTGTGTGCCAATTTGGAGAAGTGCACGTTTGGCATGACCCAGGTTCAATATCTGGGATACATTATTGATGAAAGGGGGGTGCATGTGGATCCAGCCAAGATCCAAGTCATTCCGGATTGGCCAGCCCCAACCACTATAACAGAGCTTCGCAGCTTTCTGGGTCTTGCTAATTTCTATCGGAGGTTCGTGTTGGGATTCTCTCATATCACTTGGCCCTTGAGTCAAGTCACCAAGGGAGGAGCGAGAGCAAAAATTTTTTGGTCAGAACCTCAACAGAAGGCGTTCACAGAACTGAAAAACCACCTCTGTTCTGCCCCAGTGCTCACTTTACCAGACTTGCAACAGCCATTTGAGATTGAGACAGATGCCTCTGACTATGCTATTGGGGCAGTTCTTACTCAACAGGGACATCCAGTGGCATTTCACAGTGAGACATTGTCTGACACAGTTCGCAAGTACCCCACATATGACAAAGAAATGTACTCCATTGTGCAAGCTTGTCGACAAGGGAAGCATTACATTTTGGGGAAGGAAACAATCATCCACACAGACCACAGGCCCCTGCAGTTCATACAGACACAAGGGAAGTTGCAGAATGATCGCCATCAGAAGTGGTCCACATATCTGCAACAGTTTCATTCGAACATCAAGTACAAGAAGGGTAGCACCAATAATGTTGCAGACTGCCTCAGCCGACCACCGATCGTGGCGCTCACCACCGTGCTCAACTCTTGTGGGCACGAGACTGCTGATTGGCCGCTTCTCTATGAGAGTGACCCAGAATTCGGCCACACTTACAAGGCACTCTTGGGGGGCACGCAAGTTCCAAATTTTCACCTCCAAGATGCACTTTTATGTCACCGGGGACACCTTTGTGTTCCTTCAAGCGAGCGTGCCAAGATGATATGGGAAGCACACTACAGTCGAGTCGCTGGGCATTTCGGGGTCGAGAAAACAGTAGCAATACTACAGAAGTATTTCTATTGGCCGAACCTTCGAAAGGATGTCGAGAAGCACATCAAATCCTACACTGCTTGTGCCATTGCCAAATCGACCATCAAGAAGCAAGGCCTATATACTCCACTACCTACCCCTAGTCGACCGTGGGAATCCATCTCCATGGATTACATGTCGGGCCTGCCTTCTACTAAGAATGGAAATGACTGTGTTTTCGTGGTCGTTGACAGATTCTCGAAGATGGCCATCATGGCGGCCTGTAAGAAGAATATCACAGCAGAAGCCACCGCTAAACTCTTCTTTGAACGAGTGTGGGTGCACTTTGGGATCCCACAGTCTATCATATCAGATTGAGATAGCAGGTTCCTCAGCACATTTTGGTCCAGCCTCTGGTCAATGTTGGACACAAAGCTCACCAAGTCCACAGCTTTCCATCCCCAAACAGATGGCCAGACAGAGGTCGTCAACATAATGATTGTACACATTCTGCGCATGTACAACTCAAAGCATCCACGCACATGGGACGAGAGCCTCCCCTATGTACAACACAGTTATAACCGGGCTCTCCACAGCTCAATTGGCCATAGCCCCTTTCAGGTGGGCTTGGGATTCCAACCACTATGTCCCATTGACATAGCCATGCCGTTTGCAGCTGCTCAGGCCGATTCAGCTCATGTCCAGTCTGAAGTTGAAAAAGCAAGTAGCTTCATCGAGCGCATTCAGCACATCCGCCAACAGGTTCATGATATATTGGACAGAGCCAATGCGAAGTACAAGCAACGCCATGATCAACACCGGGTGCCACACCACTTCCAGGTGGGCGACAAAGTATGGCTACATTTGCAGAAGGAGCGCCTCACTTGACCTCACCGCAAGCTTCGCCCGCTCCGATACGGGCCGTACACCATCACCAAGGCTGTAGGTAACAATGCCTTCGAGCTTAGTATTCCACCATTCCTTGGTCTGCACCCAGTCTTCAATGTGGATCGCCTTCGTCCTTACTTTCCACCTCTACTGGACACCTCGGACATTGCATAACAACTCACACCAACAGAGTTAAACCCAGACTGCATGGAACAGGCCACCACAGATTGTATCATGGACATGCAAATTAAGAACACTCGCCAACAGAGGATCCAACTGTATCGGGTTGTCAAAGCTGGCCAACTCCTGCACCAAGGAAAGTGGTTCACCAGGGACCAAGTTCAGCAGAAATTTCCTCATCTCATGAAGGAACTTAACGCAATGGGGACCATTGCTTCCTAAGGGGGGAGGAATGATCCAGGTGGATATTGGTGGCCACCCGCCTATTCCACTTGGGCCCCCACCATTGTCTCTTTCAGTTTTTCCGTTTTGGCATAACTTACTATTTTTAGCAGTTTTTCGGGTCCTGAACTTCCGGAGCCGTTTTGAGGCCCTAAACGACGTTTTTGGGTACGAAAGCGCCAATTTTTTGATAAAATTCGTCCCGACAGCTGTAGTCCTCGGATAGAGCTTTCTAATGATGTATCATATGCGTCAAACGGAGATAGTATGCCAAAGCTACGTCCCTGGGAAGTTGAAACACCAATTTACCCAAACGGGGCCCATAGTTTTGGCGCTTCATCTCCTAGGGTTAGGTTTTTGGGATGTTTAGGGTTCTCCATTGTTTCTCAATAATAAATAGGCCCTCGCGCCTCATTGTAAAGCAGTTCAGAGGTCTGTAGCCACCACATCTCTTCTCGGAGATAGCTACCAGTGCCCTAGCTAGTTTTATTTCCATTCTGTCTGTAAGCAAATTTCAGTTCTTTGATATTAATGAAATGAAGTGTTATTTCCGCTGCATCTCTGTATTTATGGTTATGTGTTTATTCTGTTGCGTTCCTGCATAAATCTGGATCATTTGCGCTAAAGAAGTATTTACACCACATCATGATCCCAGACAATCCAATCATCAAAGTAAAGCCACAAGAGTGGGTGTGATCCTAAGATAGTCAAGTATTTTGAATCTATTCAAAAAAATTCATATTGTATAGAGTGTCGATATTAATGTATGCGTGAAATATTTGTTGAGTTGTGTCCACAAAGGTTTCCTCTGGTTGGAGAAGTCATTCTTTATGGACAAAAGTAGGGGAAAAACCTTGGTTTAGGAGGTTAAGGAGAAGTATGGCACACACATAGATGTGCACAGTTTTGAAATCACGGGCATCAATGGTGATGTAAACATACTTGCAACCCAAGTCATGGCATGCAAGCTACTACACAAGTGCAAAAATGACCAAGTACAAGCAAGAGAAAATTGTGGCAACAGGGAAGTACGCAGTAGGGGTCAAGATGAAATTGGCTACCTTCCTATTGAACCAATTTATAATATATTATCGATAAGCACAAGATAAGAACACAAATTTCCATTATTTATGGCTTTTGATTCTTATTGCCCTATTAGTATGGAGAGTGTTGGAGGAGACATTGTTTCTAGAAGTGGCGCACAAACCATTTTTGGCACCCCCGTATGCCTCATTATGGTATACCCAACATAAGCAGCAATAGTTGGACAATAATCTAAGATTGTATGTTTATAAGATGTCTAGAAAAACAATAGAGAGTATACCACACATACTTCCATAGGTCATGGAATTCTACAAGGGGATTGCATGATTTAGAGCCACCCTACATTTTATTTGTATCTAGATAAAGGGAGATCCTGCTCAATGGCTTCAAAGCCATTATAAATTAATTGAACTAGAGGTCAAAAAAATCATATACGACTGGGAACATATTGGAAGGTCCCAATGGTTGAGATAGATGATCTTGAGAACATCAAAACTAGTAAGGAACTAGAGCAAGAGAAATATGTGCATGAGTCTGCATAGGAGACAAGACAAGAAGATGATGTAAGTGAAACTTAGGAAGGGGACACTACATAGGTTGGAGAGAAGTGGAAGAAAAGTAGATTGCAGAAGAAGGAACTTTGCGCACAAGGCTGAAAAGGAAAGCAATGAAACCAATGGTCACACAACTCTAGTCATTGTATGAGGAGGACATAGAGAAGACTGGGAACCAAGTCATGAAAAATACAGAAGAGATGCTCAAGAAAGTAGCGCAACAACAACAACAGATATAAATGAGGACGCATGAGCAGTTGGAGCCACTGTGACAACTTTTAGAGTTGAGTAATGTAATATCCCTGGTCAAAAATCCATGTAAAAAAAATAAGACCAAGGTCATGGGACGTGTATTCCAAGCTGAATGGTGGGCAAAACATCCTAGTGGGTGTCACTTCAGTTTATTATGGCTAAAGGCATTTGGAAAGGAAAAATGGCATTTTTGGGAAATTTTTTATGAAAATAATGGAAATTGGGAGAAAATGAAGGAGAAAGGTCACATGTTGCATGTGAGGAGGAAAATTAAGGAAAATAATGGAAAATGAAGAAAATAGAGGCCTCATTGATAAAAAGTGATTTTGAGGATCAGTTGGCAAGATTTTTCTCAAATTTTTGGTAGTTCTATGGTGGAGCTCTCTTTTATTCTCTCTCTCATACTCTTGGACACTTAGAGTTTTTTGGAGCACTCTTGGAGGAGTGTGGCATACTTGGGATTTGGAGGAAGAAGGAAATGGAAAGGAAGGAAAGTGCAAGAGGACATCAGTATCAGTGGCTACAATTGGATTTCTTTGCAGGTATAAAATTGCATGTATGGTTTCCTTGCTAGTTTTGGCATGCACGATACATGCATGTGGTTTCTTGGTTAATATTTTTCATTGCCATGGAGGATTTGTTGGATTGACAATGGTTTTTCCTAACCTTTAAATTTCCTGAATAGCCATGGTGTTGTGGGTTTTATCTTTATTTTATGGTTGGTGCTCATGTTCCTTTGGTTGTGCGTTGAGTTATTAGTTCTTGGAGCCTTTGTTGGATAAACGATCCGGAAGCCCTATAATGGCTTGGTTGAGTTACTAGTCCTAGAGCCTTGGTTGGACAAATGCTCCGGAAGCCTTGTAACAACTTGGATTGAGTTACTATTCCTGGAAGCCTTGGTTGGACAAATGCTCTGGAGCCCTTAGTGGGTTGAGTTACTAGCCTTGGAGCCTTGGTTGGGAAAATGCTATGGAGCCTAAAAACAAATATGGGTTGAGTTACTATTCGTGGAGCCTTGGTTGGACAAACGCTCTGGAGCCCGACAACAACCGTGGGTTGAGTTACTAGTCCTAGAAACTAGGTTGGAACAAATGCTTTGGATCCCTGGACAACTTGGGTAGAGACTGGTCTGGTGATGGTTAGTGATGTCTGATCGTGAGGTGGAATGATTGGTTGAGGTGGTTTGGCCTCTAGAAGCCCTGGTTTGGTTTTGGTGGTTTTATTCCATGATATCCCACATTCATGCTTGGAATATGGCACAGAGGTGATTGGATGAAGAGAGATTTGGCTCAACCGATCTATGGTCGAGTGGAACATGGAAGTCCAAACATGGTTTCATTTTGCATAGGTTAATAAGAGCTTCTTTCCTCTTGTATTGACAAATAATTATATTTGTTTATAGGTGGTTTTATGGTTGTTATATCCTTGTTATTTATGTTGGTTATATGTTGGTTATGAGCATGTTTTATGACAGTGATGATGTATGGCTATGATTACGTTTTCTCTATAAATGAATGTATAATGAATCTATGACCTAATAAAGGATAATGCAGCTAATGTGAGAAGGCATCAATGCTTCTTAATGATTCTCAAATAACTATGAGACCCTTATGCTCAGATCTGTTGTTTAAACATGTAGATTACATATTTGTGACATGTTTGAGGAAATGTCTGTCATGGCTAGTAGGGGTACAGTTAAGTCCTTGTTAAAATGATTGCATTTACATCATTATTCCATTGCTATATTCATTTATGGAAGTGTCATGGAGTTATGGGAAGTGACTTGAGCCCTGGGCCTGAAAAAGTGGCACAAAAATCGAGGTTGTTGGCACAGAGCTACCTGGGAAAGTCCCCAGTCGCATGCATGTCCATGTTGTGCGAGCGACTGGAGGTTTCCAGTCAGACTCTTACCCATGTTGAGGGAGAAATTTGAGGATTAATGCACTAAAAGGTCAGTTGTCTCAGGGGCTAACCTCCTGGATGGTTTGGATGGCTCTTGGGTGTCCTATAGCAGGTGCAAAAGGCCTGTGTTGTTGTGTTTTTTCGATTCCACTTCCTTAGCTGACACATAGGGAGTTGAATCATATCATAGTAACTCTTCGTCACATGTTTACCCCAGTTGGTCGGTTACTTGGGTAGATGTGGGAGGATGATGTTACAAGTAAACTATCAATGATACAACTAGTAGGGGAAAAACATGCAGAAGTACATAGTGCACCTAGAGTCATCGAGACAAGGAAGATGCAATTCCAACCATCATCGACATCAAGAGATCGTTGTGCATTACAAATATCACCAAAGGCGATCGAGTTTCTGAGTGTAGAGATGCAACAACATGCACATGGCTTCAACCATGTGGAACTGGTCCTGTCACAACTTTCACTAGACAATTTGCATCAAATACAACAAAGTGTCATGTAAGAACTATGGTTCACACAAGAAAGACCATAGTAGAGTTGGCACAATTGTCAACATCCCATGAGGCTTTGCAAGCAGAAAGCACACAACTAGTAGTAGAAAGGGAACAAGCAATACAAAGAGAAGAAAATTTGAGAAAGGTAGTAGAGGAGGTCTACAACAACCTCTTAGAGGCCCCAGTGGAGGTAGATACACCAGCATAGGGGAAATTGAAAAGAATTGGTAAGGCCACTCAGAGTCTCAAGGCTAAAGTTGAGGAGTTGGAGTTGCAAACAAAGCCAACCACTCCAATGGAGGAAAGAGAGTGCAGGGAGAAGGAACAACAAAAACACTAACCTTTGATCAAATAAAAGGATTAGAGGCCAAGTGTACTAATATCTACGAAGAAGGCATGCAAATTTGGACCATTTTGTTGGAAAGTGAAAAGTTAAAGGAAGTTTCACAAAAGATTCAAACAACACAAGAGAAGGAGCAAAAGCTCAAGAATAAATTTAACACATTACCAATGAATGGTGCAAGGATACAATGTTAGAAAGCGCGCAAATGAGCAAACAAATAAATCAAATGAGAGTAGATTAGCAATAATTGGCGTAGAGGATCGAGACCTTGCAAGATGAAGCACTTAAGGTTGCAGACGAGATGGAGACGACACATTAGATAGTTAAACAGGTAATTTAGGAAGAAGAAGAGAAGTTGAAGACCATGAATAAAGTGGAGTTGGAAGTACAAATACCAGGGTGAGAACAAGAATTCAAGGTAAAAGAAGATACTATGAAACAAACCTTTGAACAATTTGTCGCGACACAAAGAAGATAGTTCCCTCATTGAAGCACTAGAAATACTGAGTGGCTTGAGGACGAGCCACAAGTGAGTGTTGGAGGCCTGTTGGAGTAGTGTTTTTTGGGTAACAAGTTTTAGGAACTGCGCTGAAGAGCATAACATAGGAAGGACACTGCCCAAGAAAGGTCAGTTGAGGGATAGCGCGTGGAAGTTATGAAAAGAAGAAACTGCATAGAATTGCGATGAATAAGGAAAGTCATTGGGATAATTTTGTTTACTAGACTATAGTAATATTTACTAACCCCTTGTAATAATTTACTACTAAGGGGTTTTTGGTTGGCTTGGATCTAAATGTAAACCTATAAATAGTTCAAGGTCAAGGATTAAGAGATATAGGTGGACATATATAGAGAGGCATTATAGTGTAATGATCCGCTAAGGCTGGTGAGTCAAGATAGGTATGATTTTAAGGGAATATTTACAAAGATGATACAAATATTTGTTGTATGGCCTATTCTATTGTTTGCATCTATTTTTCATGGTTATTATTGCTTTGAAATGTATGCACTAATGTGCAGTTTCTAAAGAATTGGGGTATAATTCATTTCTTTTTATGAATAATACTGATATGTTATGGGAAAATTAGGTAATTCTAGCTTAAGGTCCCCCTCTCCTTCATCATTGTAGAACTGTTCAGGTTCCTACAGTTCCCCCTAGATGCCTTGAGTGAGACTTCACTTACTTGCAGGTTTTGCGAAAAGTGCTAGTGTTTGTAGGGGTTTTGTTGGAAAATTCTCTTGAACCTCGGGTCAACCCCCTATGCGCCAACAATAATGTATGATTTTCAAACTCTTTTTGTTGAGGAAAATCAAAGCATAAGCTGGAAAATAGAAATGGTTGTAACAAAAGAAGAAACATAAAGAAATGAAGAGTCAAGAAGAGGGATTACAAAATGAGGCTTTCGTTTCAAGATAGGGGGTTAGAAAATCCAAGATTTTTATTTGTATATTCTTATCAAGAAAAACAAAAGAGTGAAGAGGTTGAGAGCTGGAAAATTTTGGAGTTGTAATTTGTATATTGTTATCATGATCAATTTGAGATTTGAAGGTTGAAAGCTTTTGCGTGTATTACAGACCGAAGAATTTCCTCTTAAGGATGAATGCATGTAAGAGCTAATTCATGGTCTATTCAAACAATTGTGTTTTATTTCCATTTGTGTGTTTTTTTGCAGATTCTTGCAATTTGTCATTTTTATCAATTGTTTTTTAACAAATTATTATGAATTAGATTATCGATTTGATTGCAAGAACATGTTCAATACCATTTCTATGTGAATTACTTCCTATGTGTGAGAACTAAATATGTTAATTTAATTGATGTTGAGTGTGATGAACTATTTCTTAGTTTCATTAGTTACTTTATACTTGTAGTCAACCCTTTTCCGTTGTTAGAAACAGATTGCATTTTCATAATAGACTAGAACTGCCTTAGGACTTAGAAAAGTTAAATGAGAAAGTCTCATTTCGAGGAGCAATCTACTTAGTAGTAATTGGGCCCATATACCAGTGGAAATCGTCACACCAAATGAGAGCAAGTCTAATTAGGACTTGATATCAGATGATTCTCCCTTGTTACTAGTGGAGTAATTTTTTTGACCATCAACAAGACCCACCACCTGGAGGATATTAGGTGGTTAAGTTTGTTATAAGGCTAAGCGAGTTTTAATCATCCATAGGTTTGTACTTAGGGAAAAAATTTACTCCATTTCTTTTCTCACCCCAAGTATGAAGCCATTGACAGCCAAGCTTGAGAAACAAGTCATTTGGAATGAACCCTTAAACTTTATCCAAAATGAACTTAACATTATCCAAAATGAACTTAACATTGTTAGCCAACTCAAATTGAACCTCATCTCTAGCCAATGAATCCAATACCTTTCCATTATCAAAGAAGCCATCAACCAGGATAATTCCTTTCCCAAACCATTAAAAGGTTGAGAATAAAATATTTTTCCCATAACTTACCACTGATCTCTAAAAGTAGAGTCTAGAGTCTACCAAATATATTGATCATTAAAAGAAAGGCCATTGCACACAAATAGATCTCACTAAAACACAAAACTTTTGATGGCCTTGTAGGCTTTCTAGATAACTTTGACTACAAAAATATCTAATTTTATTATTGGAGTAGGGTAGAGCCTAAAGTGTGTATAAGAGCCTCGAGCCTAAATTTTAAACCATCTCCCCGTGGGGGAAATATTTTGAGTCACTTGGTCAACACAACTCCATACGTGTATTCATGTGAATCCACGTCACCTTACAGGAAAACAATCATTTCCCACCGACCATATGATAAGTACGTAGTACGTATCCTTTGCACGATAATTACGTAACTTTAAAATAGCAACAAAAGTCTCTAAATATCTAGAAGATTCGATCATGATATTTTCGTATTCACACATTCGTATTTTTTTATTTTGAAACGTAATTCCATGTTGAATGGCAATCTTTTTTAGATTTTTTAGAGATGGGTATTGATAAATTAAAAAAAGATTTTATGAACATTTTATTTTAATAAATTAAAATATTAAATAAATAATTCATTGGTTTCAATAGGGAAAAAATAAAAGTGAAAGGATTTATTATAATTATTATTATTATTATTTTTTTATTTATTTTTTTTAATATTTTACTTTTAATTATTGCTAAAAATTTAAATAGATTTTATAAAATTGATGGAAGTTTGGAATAAAATTAAAAATAGATTTTGAATTTTTTCAAATTTAATTTTTTGTTTTTTTATGAAATAAATGAAGTGATTAATTATGGATTATAAATAGTATTTGTTGGAAAATTAATATATTAAAAATAAATAAATTATATATCACAATGTTATTATAGTACATATATGAATGTCAATATTTATGACCAAATGTAAACCCTACTTCTAGTTCTGGACCTCTGCGCGCGCTTGTTCTGCTTCTTATTTATGACCAAATTTCATTCTAATTTTATGAGTTGTAAATATTTTATTTGATATGTTATTTTAGATAAATATCTTTCACATTAATCATATCATTAGGATTAGGTCCACGTTTCGAACCATTTAATGTAGTTCATCAGTGAAAAAAGATGATTGATCTCAATGAATAAATAGTTAGGATGCATCATTGCCCGGAGATAGTCGTTGAGACTAGCCATTAAAAACTAGCCCTTGCAAACTAGTTGTTAATTAGTTCAAAAAATTTATTAATAAATATTTATTATTAATTAAAAATATTTATATATTATTATAATAGGGTTAATAGTTGAATGTTTTGAAATTAAAAAACCAATTTCATAATAAAATATAAAAATATAAAAAATTAAAACATAATTTAATTAAAACAAAAGTTAAACATAATTTAATTAATAAATTATTATTATCAATTAAAATATTTATACACTTATTATAAGAGGGTTAATATGGTTAATAGTTAAAAAATTTGAAATGTAAAAATGGATTTCGTAAGAAAATATAAAAGTTAAAACATAATTTAATAATATTTTAAATAGAATAGGGTGTTTTAGTATTATAATAGGTTAATATAGATTATTATAATAGGTAAATCAAAATTTTATAATAAAAGCATATAACAACCAATTATTTATAATTCAAGAGTAATAATCCTAAAAGAAAAGAAACTAAGAGAAATTATAAAAGCATATAACAACTAATTATTTATAAATCAAGAATAATAATCATAACAAGAAAAGAAACTAAAAGAAAAAAAGGATGGCAAGACAAAAATAAAAATAAAAAATTATATATATATATATAAATTATAAATAAATAAATATAAATATAAATATAAATTTAAAAGTTTAAAAAATTAATAACAATAATAATAATAATAGGGAACAAATAAAAAATGCAAGAGGGTGAAATTGTCCTTATTGAGATTTTTAGCATACCTTTCAATCTCAATGGCTTTTCTAAGCTTCCTATGGTGGAAGTGACCCACTCTAGCAAGGACTTTGGAGTCCTCAATGCAAACATGGTGACCTGATTTTTCCGCATGTTCAGCAAGAGCAGAAGTGCGGGATCGATCATGTTCGATGTTTGCCGCATGCTCCTGGATTCTCTGTCTATTAGACCGACCTGTTTCCCTAATATAGGGAGTGCCACAGGAACAAGGAACCAAATAAACACCCTTCATGTCCTTAGGGTCAATAGGGTCTTTTACGGAACCAAGTGAGTTTCTAATAGTACAGAGAGGCTTGAAAGAAGAAGAGACATTATTCCATTTGAGGACGTGAGCAATTTTGTCCGAAGTCCCCTGGATAAATGGAAGATGAACTTTGAATATAGGATCATCTCAAGAGAATTTACCTTTTAACCCTTTATAGGATTTTTGAAAGGCTTAAGGCCCTCAGATCTATTATAACCATTAATCTCAAACACATCAAGAAGATGAGATTTCTCCACCTCTAAGTGACTATCATCAGAGATTCTTAGAGCACGGGTAGCAAGAGTGCAAAGAACACCAAATTTCTGAGCAGGAAAATGATCAGAACCAGCATGGAGATACTGTTCTGTGTGAGTTTTCTTGCGGAAAACTTGGTGGGAAATGGAACCATCCTCCCTTCTAGACAGAAGAATATCCAAGAAGGGCAGGCAACCATCCACCTCCACTTCCATCGTGAATTTAATGGATTCAGATAGAGAGTTCAGGTGCTTAAGAAATTGATCTAATTTTTTTCTCTTAGTTTCTTTCCTTTTTATGATTATTATTCTTGATTTATAAATAATTGGTTGTTGTACGCTTTTATTATAAAATTTTGATTCACCTATTATAATAATCTATATTAACCTATTATAATACTAAAACGTCCTATTCTATTTAATATATTATTAAATTATGTTTTAACTTTTATATTTTCTTATGAAATCAATTTTTTACATTTCAAAAGATTTTAACTATTAACCATATTAACCCTTATAATAAGTGTATACATATTTTAATTGATAATAATCATTTATTAATTAAATTATGTTTTAAATTATATTTTAATTTTTATAATTTTTATATTTTGTTATGAAATCGGTTTTTTAATTTCAAAACATTCAACTATTAACCCTATTATAAAAATATAAATAATTTTAATTAATAATAAACATTTATTAATCAATTTTTTGAACTAATTAACAACTAGTTTTTAACAGCTAGTTTGCAACGACTAGTTCTTAACGGCTAGTCTCAACGACTATCTCCGGGCAATGATGCATCCTAACTATTTATTCGTTGAGATCAATCATCTTTTTTCACCTTGTGCTGAGGATAAACCACATTAGATGGTTTGAAACGTCGACCTAATCCAAATGATGTGATTAATCTGAAAGACATTTATCTAAATTATGGATCACAAAAGTCTTAGATCTGATATGTTATTATTTAAATATTTTATAATTAAAACCCCACCATAAAACCCCAACGATCGCCACAACCTGCGAGAATAAATATAGAATGAAATTTCACACAGATTGCGTTAATCCCTCCCGCACACAAGGTATGTTGAGAGGACGGGGAGGTCGACCCTCCCACCTGTGGCCACATGCTCAACATGAATGCCCATGCGTTCCCTCAAGAGCATCATCTACATTGTTAATCACCCCCACCGGGGAGTATAGACTCACATACTAAGAATTAATCTAAATCCATTTTAACTTTGATCCATCATGCATTGATTTTTAAACAAGAGATTAGTCTACTAGTTTCACTAACACATTTGTGGAATTAACTTTTGAACTTTGTGAAGGAGAAATATGAAAAAATATTAAATTTACACAAAATTACTTGACTTAGACGCCCAATGAAATGGTTAAATATCAATTAATATTTTAATTTTACACATGTTTCATTCCAAGCATCGTGTGGAAGTAAGATAAATGCCTTATCACTCAACTTCCACGAGAGGAACACCTTATCATGTTGAATCTTTAATTAAACTGAGAGGGGGGGGGGGGGTGAATCAGTTTAATACATACATAATTCTTTTTAAAAATTTCACCAAACTTATTTACAGCTTATGTGAACAGTCTTATTTGCAGCCAATATTAATTTAATGTGACACCCTACTTATGTTGAGAGCAGCAAGCAATTAAGCAGATTGAAATAATCACATCAACACATAAGAAACACACATAGAGACAGCAGATGTAAGTGGAAACCCATAAAGGGAGAAAACCACATCTTATTATTGTTGTGATGCAAAGGCAAGATCCAACTCCCTCTCACCATTGTTTTTCTGCAGGCACCAACCTACATGAGGCTCCTACCTCAATTCTGCAAGCTACAACTTGCAAAGAAGTACCAACTCCCTTCAATTTTCTGCAGGCACCAACCTACAGGAGGCTCCAACCTCAGTCAGCTACAACTGACAGCTATCAAGCTGCAACTTGATAGGGAAGCTCCAACTTCCTCAATTTATCAAACTGAATGTTTGTTGATTTACCTCAGATATCAACTCTGTTCTGTAGCTTCTCTTTTTTCTCTTCTCTTCTTAATCTTCTCTGCCTCACACTTCTATACTCTGCCTTCTCTATATTTACTCTCTCCAACTCTCTTGTGCATATCAAATTGATATTATATATAGAGATTCTCACATGACTGTTTGTATTTCACAAGGAATTTGGAGTGAACAGTCATGACTCTTTGGCTTCTGTCTTCTTATTCCTTTATCCAACTCAATTTTAAAATTATAACAATACGTACAAATTTCCATGCTACAGTGGGATTTTTCTTTTCCTTAGGATACTTGCCTTTGCATCCCAAACAATATAAACAACAAAAATATTTACATTTTCAGTGACACATTTCAATATCACTCAGCTCTTTTTCTGAACTTTGGATTTATTGGATTTGTCTTTTCTGCTGTTGTTGAGTGACTGATCTGTATATTTCCATTCATCATGCCTGCAAAAATCCCTGTGATTTTTTCAGTTCCTACATTCTTTGTTTATCTCTGTTAGTCTCACATTTTCATCCCTGTGTTTATTCACCTGTTCACTGTACTTTTGTGCACCTGCTGCATATATAACTGCTTTTTAATATAATAGCTGATTTTAAATCTGGGCAATCTCACAACACCACTTTATTCTACGCTGGAAAATTAAACACTTAAATCTGAGAGTGTTAATATCTCAAATCTCATAGATTTGAGATATTAATTTCAAAGTTAGTATATGTATGTAACATCTCATTTTCACTTCTTTTCCGTGGGAGCTCTACTATCAACCAATGGTCACTGTCACTCTCATTCGCGTCCTTGATATGAACCAATCATACCATATAGACCTTCCCTACTAACCAAATGTTACTCCACCACGAGTATATACGACTTCTTCATGCGTACTGTAACATATCAATATATATATATATAATGCCTTGAACTATATCCAAACCTTCGGATATATTGAACCATTCCTTTTAAATTCCACGGGGGTTTATGACTAACTCTTGAACCAATATACGAGGCCTCCGAAATTGCAGACTTCTGAAATGACATTCTCAACCTTGCACCCATATAATATAATTTCACCATATTACAATCTCTCGGCCACATAACTCAATAGTCCATCTTCTCATGACTCCATGCAACTAACACTAGGTGTGTGTGGATTAAGTCACCCTTCCACTGGTTATTAAACCCAAGGTATTAACTGGCCTGAAGCATCCGTGTAACCCTCAACCACAGGCTTATGGCCTTACCACGAGGTTCCACCATACACAGTTCAACCTTAATTAAAATCTTTTAATATTTTCCATCGGACCTTATGCTAAGGTTACAATACTTTGACTGACATTAATAAACCGAATTCATTACATATATCTCCGCCCCGACCCCACAATACAATCACGGAGTGCATACACCGTACCGTTTATTAAACTTCGTGCAAATCCTGTGAGCGATCACCGTTAGATATTGAGCCTCCAGATCAACGGTATGTATCAATATCGCACCGAGTCTTTGGTCGATAATTAACGCGCAATGGCGCGCAGTGGATGGCGGTTTTGCAATGTCGGTTGGGGACACGCGTCGAGCTTTCTATGGAATCGCTCGCAACTCTTCAAATACCGCTTGCCGACGATAGGTGGTGCGATGAAACCCACCGTTCAGCTCTAAACCACCGTTAATGTTCCTTCGGTCACGGTTCCCTATTCCAGGTTCCATCCTCGCCTTGTTCTGCGCTTTTGTGTGTTCCGCTCCTTTATAAGTGGCCCTTGTTCCCTGACATTTCAACACGGTCCTACCATGTGTATAACGCACAGCTCCATTACTCTGTGCTTCCAAGGTTCTGTTCATCAATGCCCTATTCCGTTGCGCTCAGGTTCCTCCGCCTTTCACTCGTGGTTCCGATTATTCTCCACCAGGACGCATGCACATATTCACACAAACTAATTCAAGCAGAGCAGATATACATTCACACATAAATTAAACCCACAAGACACAAATATGCAGAAACATTTCTTATTTATACAATGGATTGAATTACAACCACTGGCTGGCTAGATCTTCAATATGATGGCCTTCTTCCCCTATGCAGCTCTCTGCAGATTCAAGCAGGTCTATGCTCCTTGATGCTGCTCCTTACTCCTTTTTTTTCCTCCTCTGCTCCTTGACTGATGTTTTCAGGTGTTCCTCCTTTGTCATCTCTTTTGCCATCAATGAAAACATTTCCAATAGTCTCCCCCTTTGGCATTGATGGCAATATACTTATTCTGTTTTCTTTTTAGGACGCTTCCTTCTGTTGCTAGCTCTTCCTCTGTTTGCCTTATAAAAGCCCCCTTTTTTCTTTTCCTCCCCCTTTGACATCAATGGCAAAGGGTTGCTCATTTCCTTTATGCTTTTTGCATTTCCTCTCTATGAGATCTTCTGACTTTGTACCCTACTGCTCCTAGCTTTGGATTAAATCTAAAATTCTGATCCTTTAGCCTTTTCATTGACTCCTGTATGCTGGGTGTATTCTTTCCATAATCCTTTGACCCTGAGGACCTGTTTCATGCTTTCCTTGCTGGCTGATCTCCCCCTGGTTTGATATTTTCGTTTCTATTCTCCCCCTGAAACTGTGCTTACTCTTCATATCAGAGAGTAGCATCTACAGATACTACCCCTAGTTTATCTCTCAAATATTCAAATGGTTCTCTAGAAAGAGGTTTGGTAAATATATCAGCTGTCTGTTCTTTTGTTGGCACATACTCCAGCTTTACTATCTTCTGAGCCACTTGTTCTCGGAGAAAATGATACTTGATTGGGATATGCTTAGTTTTTGAGTGAAGCACAGGATTTTTAGATATACTTATAGCACTTGTATTATCACATTTGATTGAGACAGGTTCATCAATACTTACCTTCATGTCTTGGAGGGTTTGCTTCATCCACATGACTTGTGTACAACATGTTGCTGCTGCTATATATTCTGCTTTAGCTGTAGACAGAGAGATAGATGTTTGTTTCTTGCTTAACCATGCCACCAGACTTTCTCCTAGATAGAAAGCACCTCCACTTGTGCTTTTCCTGTCATCTACACAGCTGGCCTAATCTGCGTCTGTGTATATAGGATGGTTCTTCTGAGTATATCTTGAGGGAGCTTTAGAACTCAGCTCTGTATCTTCTGTTGTCTTGCTTGTTTCCTCATCATCTTGGTTTTCTTCTTCATGGTTGTCTGATGGACTGCAGCAGTCTGTATCTCTTGTATTGTTTGGAAGTTCTTCATCAAATCTCACATCAATGCTTTCTACTATTTTTCGAAGAGTCTTGTTGTAGCACCTATACCCTTTGCTTTTGGATGCATATCCTAGAAATATTCCTTCATCTGCTCTTGCATCAAATTTTCCAAGATTTTCATCATTATTCTTTATGTAACACTTGCTACCAAAGATTCTGAAATGTTTGATTGAAGCTGGCTTTCCATGCCATAGTTCATAGGGAGTCTTGTCACTGCTTGGCCTTAAGTGAGCTTTATTAAGGATATGCACCACTGTGTGTACTGCTTCTGCCCAGAAGGTTTGAGGAATATTATTTTCTTGCATCATGGCTCTGGCAATTTGTTGAACAAATCTATTTTGTCTCTCTGCTACTCCATTCTGCTGAGGTGTCCCTGCAATAGTAAATTGTTGTTTTATGCCATGTTCATTGCATAGGTCTGCAAAGTCATAATCAGTGAATTCACCTCCTCTGTCTGATCTGATGCATTTTAGATTGCAACCTGTCTGATTTTCAGTTAATGCTTTGAATATTTTGAATTTGTCCAGAGCTTCCGATTTATTCTTGAGAAATGCAACCCATGTCATTCTGGAGAAATCATCGATTATTAACATGAAGTAGGATTCTCCACTTGGTGTTTTAGTTCTTGCAGGTCCACACAGATCCATGTGCACAAGCTGGAGTGGTCTACTTGTTGATACCTCATCTTTGGCCTTGAATGATGTACGGGTCTGTTTACCCAATTGACATGGTTTGCATATGGTATTAGAAGGCCTTTTTATTTCTGGCATGTCTCTGACCGCTTTATTTTTTCTCAGTCTGATAATATGATCGAAGCTGAGATGTCCTAATCTCCTATGCCATAACCATGACTCCTCAAGTTTGCTAAGATGGCATGCTTCATCTTTCTCCTTCACGATGTAAACATTGCTCTCTGTTCGAACACCTTTGAGAAGAGTCTTACCTATGGTGCTTGATATGACTTCATAGTCTTGTGCTCTGAAAAGAACTTCGCAGCCTTTGTCACACATCTGACTGACACTTAGTAAATTTGCTTTCAGCCCATTACAAATAGTACATCTTGGGCCTTTCCTCTGCCATTTTCTATGCTAACTGAGCCTTTTCCCTTGATCTTACCTGATTTATCATTGCCAAAAGTAACATTGCCAGATTTCTTTTCATCAAGAGTTATAAACTTGCTTTTTTCTCCTGTCATGTGTTTAGAGAAGCCACTGTCCAAATACCATTGGCTTTTCAAATCTTGAGCAGTTAGAGCCAAGTCACACTTATTCTCCTTCTTTTTCCACTGGAGGCATCCTTTTGTTTGGTATCTTTTGTGAGGTGATGAACTACATCTTCTTAGAGGACATTTGGAAGGTATATGTCCAACTTGATTGCATACACAACATTTGATCATAATTTTTGTAGAATTATGAGTATGAACAGAAATTATTTGATTCATAAACCTCATTGAGGTGTTAAACATCAATCTTTGTCCATACTTTCTACACTTAATGATTTTATGGCCAAATTCCTTACAATAAAAACAGTAACCATAGAAACTATTTGCATACTTGATGTAAGGTTGTCTCTTCCACTTGTTTGCTTGAGGAAGTCTCTTCAATGTTTGCATCTTTTGCTGGTTTGAATTACTCCTCCATGCATGACAATATGCAACAATGTGTCCCAGCTTGTGGCAAGCATAACAGGGGGCATTCTTCATAGGAGGGAAGAATCTCTTTTGATGGTTTCCAACTTTTACATACTCAGGGGTCTTAGTATTTATTATATTCTTTGCTGCTAGTGGTTTCTTCTGATCTCTGTCTTCCTTATTACAGGTTTCTTCTTTTGTAGGAATTGTTTGAGCTGCTTCATCATTATTTTTTGCTTTTACAAAAATAATCTCTCTGTCAACCTTTTCTTTGCCTTTACTTGATTCTCCTACATAGCCTATTCCAGTTTTTATCATAGGGGATCTTTGAGCAACCAGAATTTCATTCAGCTTACTAGAGCTTGTTGTTTGAGAAGAGTTTATAACCACTTTCCTTTGAGCATTTTCTGGTTTCTTCTTGAGACATACTACTTCTTCTTCCAACTTCTCTTGTTCTCGGGTTTTATCCTTGATTTGTTGAAGTAACATGTCTTCTATCTTCTTGGCTTCTTCAAGCTCTACCTTTAGCTGCATGAGGACTTCTGAGTTTTGTTCTTCTGTTACATACTTGAGAGGAATGTCCTTTTGTTTTCTGCACTTCAGTTTGAGTCTATCAATATCCTCCAGAGCACTTCTTAGCTCCCCCTCAAGGTCGATTTCCCCTTCTTCTTCTTCATCTTCTAGCAGGAGTCCTTCAAGTTCTTCTATGGCCATCAATAAGAATTCAGAGGTTCCTTCCTCACTTGAGGGTTCATCTGAATCTTCAGATGTACTGTTGTCTTGTTGAGCATAAAAAGATTTTCTGCTGAACTTCTTTCCTTTCTACCAGTTCTTTGATTTATTTTTCTCTGAATCTAGAGCCTGATTCCTTACTTTCTTTTGAGGACACTTAGCAGCATAGTGTCCAACTCTTCCACAGTTAAAGCATTTGAAAGGAAGTTTACCTTTGTATTTTCCTGAGCCTCTATCCAATTTCTTGAAAAATTTTGCCTCTTCTTCATCCGAGCAAGAGCATATGTCTCCCTCTTCTTCTTTCTTCTTTTATGTTTTAAAGGCTACCTCCCTTGTACTTGGCTTCTTCTGAGGAAGCCTCATCTCATATGCTGTTACATTTCCAAGTAGCTGGTTTATGGTCAAGGTCTCCCAATTAGCTGTTTCTTCTATTGCAGACACCTTGGGATTAAATCTGGGTGGAAGAGATCTTAGAATCTTTTGTACAATTACAACTTATTTTATGTTTTCACCTAGAGCCTTCATGTTATTTACTATTTCTGCAACCCTTAGAAAGAAGCTAGCAATGTCTTCATCATCATCCATTTTTAAGTTCTCAAACTGGGCTCTATAGACTTGAAGTTTGGCAGTCTTTACTTTCTTGTCTCCCTCATGGATGTTCTCCAAAGTATCCCACATTTCTTTGGCAGTGTCTTTGTGCATTACTTTGATAAACTCTGCTTCACACAATCCATTCAAGATGGCATTCATGGCTTTTGCGTTAGCTACAAAATCTTGTTTGGTTTCTTTCTCTGAGTCAGTTGCCTTTGGGGCATATCCTAATTCCACAGCAGCCCAGACTTCTATTCCTAGAGACATTATGTATGTCCTCATTCTAATTTTCCAGAAAGCATAATTTTCACCAGTGAAGAAAGGGGCTTTATTGGTTGAGCATCCTTCTTTACTAGCCATCTTGGGAACCTAGGATCTCCTTTCAGTTGTTAGACTTGTACAAAGGAACCCGCTCCGATACCAATTGTTGAATCTTTAATTAAATTGAGATGGGGGGGTGAATCAGTTTAATACATACATAAGCCTTTTAAAATTTTCACCAAACTTATTTACAGCTTACTATGTGAACAATCTTAAAATGTTGCAGCTAATATTAAATTAATGTGACACCATACTTATGTTGAGAGAAGCAAACAATTAAGCAGATTGAAAGAATCACATCAACACATAAGAAACACACATAGAGACAACAGATGTAAGTAGAAACCCATAAAGGGAGAAAACCACATCTTATTATTGTTGTGATTCAAAGGCAAGCTCCAACTCCCTCTCACCACTGTTTTTCTGTAGGCACCAACCTAAAGGAGGCTCCAACCTCAATTCTGCAAACTACAACTTGCAAGGAAGAACCAACTCCCTTCAATTTTCTATAGGCACCAACCTACAGGAGGCTCCAACCTCAGTCAGCTACAACTGACAGCTATCAAGCTGCAACTTGATAGGGAAGCTCCAACTTCCTCAATTTAACAAACTGAATGTTTGCTGATTTACCTCTGATATCAGCTCTGTTCTGTAGCTTTTCTTTCTGCTCTTCTTTTCTTGATCTTCTCTGCTTCACTCTTCTGTATTTTGCCTTCTCTTTATTTACTCTCTCTGTCTCTTGTGCATATCAAATTGATATTATATATAGAGATTCTCACATGACTGTTTGTATTTCTCAAGGAATTTGGAGTGAACAGTCATGACTCTTTGGCTTCTGTCTTCTTATTCCTTTATCCAACTCAATTTTAAAATTATAACAATATGTACAAATTTCCATGCTACAGTGGGATTTTTCTTTTCCTTAGGATACTTGCCTTTGCATCACAAACAATATAAACAACAAAAATATTTATATTTTCAGTTACACATTTCAATATAACTCAGCTCTTTTTCTGAACTTTGGCTTTATTGGATTTTTCTTTTCTGCTGCTGTTGAGTGACTGGTCTGTATATTTCTGTTCATCATGCCTGCAAAAATTCCTGTGAATTTTTCGGTTCCTACATTCTTTGTTTATCTTTGTTAGTCTCACATTTTCATCCCTGTGTTTATTCACCTGTTCACTGTACTTTTGTGCACCTGCTGCATATATAACTGCTTTTTAATATAATAGCTGATTTTAAATCTGGGCAATCTCACAACACCACTTTATTCTACACTGGAAAATTAAACACTTAAATCTAAGAGTGTTAATATCTCAAATCTCATAGATTTGAGATATTAATTTCAAAGTTAGTATATGTATGTAACATCTCATTTTCACTTCTTTTCCATCAGAGCTCTACTATCAACCAATGGTCACTGTCACTCTCATTCGCGTCCTTGATATGAACCAATCATACCATATAGACCTTCCCTACTAACCAAATGTTACTCCACCACGAGTATATACGACTTCTTCATGTGTACTGTAACATATCAATATATATATATAATGCCTTGAACTATATCCAAACCTTCGGATATATTGAACCATTCCTTTTAAATTTCGCGGGGCTTGATGACTAACTCTTGAACCAATATACGAGGCCTCTAGAATTACAGACTTCTGGAATGACATTCTCAACCTTGCACCCATATAATATAATTGCACCATATTACAATCTCTCGGCCACATAACTCAATAGTCCATCTTCTCATGACTCCATGCAACTAACACTAGGTGTGTGTGGGTTAAGTCACCCTTCCGCTAGTTATTAAACCCAAGGTATTAACTAGCCCGAAGCATCTGTGTAACCCTCAACCACAGGCTTATGGCCTTACCACAAGGTGCCACCATACACAGTTCAACCTTAATTAAACTATTTTAATATTTTCCATCGGACCTTATGCTAAGGTTACAATACGTCGACTGACATTAATAAACCGAATTCATTGCATATATCTCCGCCCTAGCCCCACAATACAATCGCGGAATGCATACACCGACCGTTTATTAAACTTCGTGCAAATCCTGCGAGCGATCACCGTTAGATATTGAGCCTCCAAATCAATGGTATGTATCAATATCGCACTGAGTCTTTGGTCGATAGTTAACGCGCAATGGCGCGCAGTGGATGGTGGTTCTGCAATGTTGGTCGGGGACACGCGTCGAGCTTTCTATGGAATCGCTCGCAACTCTTCAAATACCGCTTGCCGACGATAGGTGGTGCGATGAAACCCACCTTTCAGCTCTAAACCGCCGTTACTGTTCCTTCGGTCACGGTTCCCTACTCCAAGTTCCATCCTCGCCTTGTTCCGCACTTTTGTGTGTTCCGCTCCTTTATAAGTGGCCCTTGTTCCCTGACATTTCAACACGGTCCTACCATATGTATAATGCACAGCTCTATTACTCTGTGCTTCCAAGGTTCTGTTCATCAACGCCCTATTCCGTTGCGCTCAGGTTCCTCCGCCTTTCACTCGTGGTTCCGATTATTCTCCACCAGGATGCATGCACATATTCACACAAACTAATTCAAGCAGAGCAGATATACATTCGCACATAAATTAAATCCACAAGGCACAAATATGCAGAAACATTTCTTATTTACACAATGGATTGAATTACAACCACTGGCTGGCCAGATCTTCAATCTGATGGCCTTCTTCCCCTATGCAGCTCTCTGCATATTCAAGCAGGTCTATGTGCAGGTATGTGCAGCTTTCTAAGCAGGTCTGTGCTCCTTGATGCTGCTCCTTACTCCTCTTTTTGCCTCCTCTACTCCTTGACTGATGTTTTCAGGTGTTCCTCCTTTGTCATCTCTTTTGCCATCAATGACAACATTATGGACACCTGTACATATGCAGAGAAAAGCGACGACATACAACACAATAATTCAAGCATGTAACTATCAATCAGTCAGAAAATATTGAATCAAATTGCATTACACAAATAATAAATACAATGATGGAACCAATAATGTAGTCGAGCATATATTAAAATATGAAAGAAAGATTACAACCGAGCTCCAACGTTGCGTTCTTCCTTTGGCAGGGCTTCCAATGGAGTGTGTCTCACAAAGCTTGTCTGGGATTTAGACAATGCTCTCTCTCTTATAGGGTTCTCCTTGGCTCTGCTCTCAATAGTCACTCAACTATATTTTTCTTCCCAAATGTTCAGCTAGCTTGAAAATAGAGAGGGCAGGCTTTTATAGAGGGAGAAGGAGAGGTTAGGATCCCTATAATCATGGGGGAGAGTCCCATCTCCTAGGAAGGTTCCATGAGAGGTGTAAAACCACTTCCTAAACAAGGAGATCCGGAGCCAAACAACCCAGCCTCTTTTTGATGATTCATTCTGAAGTTGTTAGAATCAAACTTCTGCCCTTTATTTTTAAAAAACATTCCCTAATAGGCTTGGCATGGGAAATACACAGGGACAGAGCACCAGGTGACACGGGCTCAGTGTAAATTTCCCAGGTCGGCACGAGTGATGAACTCACTGCTCGTACAAATGCCCAAATATATGTTTTTAATGATTTTCTGAGGAAATGTTCTCCAAGAGAGTTCTTGCCCTTATGTAGAAGGATGCCATCAAGGTTTTTTCAGGACATTTTAATGTTCACAGGTCACGGGAATAGTATTCCAATGTACGGGATGAGGGATTGAAGGGACGGTGACAAAACGATGTGTAACAGATGCCCCCTAAAGCATGAGGTCCGAGAGAGAGGGAGGGGTGAAATGCTGTATGAGAATGCATTAAACTGAAAAGAATGTCGTTGGAAGACCTGCGAGTAAAAATACAACTGATATATCTGGTACATGGTATGTGGTATGGGTGCAACAATCCATAAAAGAGTACAAAAATAATGAGATCCAAGGTATGGATGCAACCATCCAGAAAAATAAGGATAAAAAATTAGACTCAGGTATGGTCACAACCATCCAATCAAAAGAGTCATGTAATAAGTCATAATAGTCCACAAAGATCCTGCAGCCTGGATTTCATCAGAAAAAATCTAGGGTCTTGCGCTTCATCTTGACCCGAAAAAAGTACAAGTTCGAGCATGCGAATATGTGAGCTGAAGTCGAACATGAAAGAACATTGTCTGATTACTAGCCAACGATGAAAATTGTTAACAGACGTGAGAGAAACCATCAATAATGACAATGGCTCTCAAGGTACAAGAGGTACAATCTATGGAATGTGAACAGTGATCTGGCGTTGAACACCCACAGAATCATCTGATCGAAGGCCAATAATGAAAACATTGCGTCGAATGCGAAGAACCTGCCATTAAGGTATGCAGGCTCCAAGGTACCTGAAGGGAGTCTTTAGATCAGATTCTTGGATAATGAGCTGAAGTTGATAGGAATTGACCTCGTCGAGGGAGGGCCATAATGTTTCCAACATCATCGACATGAGACAGAGGAAAATAACGTTTGTGAATCAAGACCAACAAAGAATCAGAGGGAGGTTGAAAATTGAAAAGGCCAACTTCTCTTGAACATATTGGCGGCACGACACTGGATTTGGAAGTATTTTACATCAAGGGCTCTGAGCTCATGGTGATGCGGCAAAGAGTAGATGAGCGGTCAAAAGAGATTACCCAAACCCATGGAATCAAACAGATAGCAAGATGAGATGTCCCCAACCTGACATGAATGCAGACAGGTGCCATGTTCAAGAGCGACATACTGCCAACACGACTACGATTTTGGTTCCATTTTCCCCCACCATTTCTGGCGAGTACCCCAATTATTTTTGGAAACAAGCTTGAAGGGGTTACCATGTGCTTTCGATGTAAGTTTTTCCTTTGGAAAAATCCAACCTAGTACATTTTACAAGCCCTAGGAAGGAGAAACTCGAGAAACGTCATTGCGACGGAGTCTGATGTAATCAGTTTTTAACGGGTCTAACAAAGGAAGAACTCGACATATTTTCATATTTATAGAGTTTGAAAAGAAGGATGAAAAGAAAACTCCAACAGTCCCTTTTCTTAAATAGTTCCTCAGATCCGAAAAGGTAGAAAACTGTGTCTGAGAAAACCTCCTAGTCGCGATAGGCTAGGGTATTCCTTTTTCGTAAATAATCTATCCCAACCCAAAAAAGGGGTAAACGTATACTGGGTAGATATTGCTTCGCAACCAATTTAACTTTCTCAAAACAACAAGCGACTCGGCAATCTTTTCAGTTTTAGAGAGTTAGAAAAGAGCTAAAAGGTGACTCCAGTAGTGAATTTTTCATGTTTTTACCGAGTCTAAAAAAGCATAAAATACAACTCATCTCTTCATCAAAATCACGTGAAAAACCTGTTGTTGCACAGAAAGATGTGTGTAAAACATATTCCATGAAAATAATATGAAAATATATCGACAAATATGATTTAAAATCTATTTTAGGACTTTGAAAAGTTATAAAAGACCAACAGTGGTAAAAAATATTTACTTTTAACTTTTACCTCTTAGCAGAGCAACAGTGACCCATTTCTACTTCGATCTTCAGGCGATGAGTGTGATCAATCCAGTGGACCAAATCGAATTCCGTCCAGTTCAGGTAAGATCCAACCCTCTTTTGCCATCTTTTAAGTTACATTTTACTGCATGTTATTTTTATTTGAGGTCCCTTAGGGGAGGATTGTTAAAATTTAGGGCTCCACGGATGGCGCGGGTTTTGGGCACAAACCCAGGCCAATATTCCCTGTTTTACACAGGGGTTATGCCAACGGTGCAACTCAAAATCCGCATCAAATTTCAAAAAATTCAACCAATGGAATGTAAATTTGAATACCCAAGGGGGCTTACAATGTTCCCATGATTGATTAGTGCAGGTATCAAGAGAAAAAGATTGTTATTGAATGGAAAGAGAGATAACATAGCGAAGAAGATGAACAATCAATGGAAAATGAGCAATGTATGAATGCTCTTAGGAATTGCAAGCTAAAAAAGTTCTTTCGAACGCCATGTCTCCAGGCTCAGCCGAAACTGCTATAGTATCTCATCAGTATTTGGGATGAGGATCAGGATAAATTCATAATTCGAGAACAGGAGCTTCAGCTCGAAGTATCTGATGTATATTTCATCGTTGGACTATCACGTAGCGGTCCAGCCCCTATTCTGACCAGTACCAGGCCTTCAGGGGAAAGCATGACAATGGTCATGAACAAGGTGTGCCTAGGGGCACACAAAGGAACATGGAGCGATAAATTGGACATTTAGACCATCCCTGATCTAGCACTGAGAGTAGTGCTACGCACCATTACATGGGCTACGGGGTCGTAGGTACCGCACGAGGCCACAAAGACGCAATTACTTCTTGCTTCAGAGTGTATGAACCTGACCATCTTCGACTGGGCCGAGGCCGTCACCATGAACATCAAACGGAAACTCACCAAATGCAAGAAGACCAAAATAAAATAGTTTGGGTATGGGTAGATTTTGGTATCATTGTTCCTCGAACGATTACCCATATTTCAGTGCCAGGAGGCTATAGTCTCGGAGCCACCACTGAGAGAGCCACAGATGCCCCGATGGGTGGCATTGATGCCTAGAGCAGTGGGTGGCTAGCAGATGTCCTGGAGGCCAGAGTTTTTTTATTGGCTTAGACGACAGCTGATCATTGTGGAGGATTGGCCCTACGCTGGCACAAACTTTACCGAAGACCCAGACCTCCCACTCCTAGAGGGAGAGGTTTGGGACGAAGAACTTGGTAAGACTCATTTTTTATTTTTATGATTTTTATGATTTTTTAGTATATATGCATGTTCTAACAGTTAATTTGATATAGAGGCAGACGTTGGCCCAGAGAGTCTCGCTGGTATGTCTCCAATATCGAGGTGGACTCCTCATGAATTCGAACCTCAGGGTGAGGGCATTGACGAGGAGTTAGTGCAGAACCTGGAGGGAATCACCCGTGGGGTCACCGATTATGCCCGCTTTGATGACGTACCTCAATATTATCAGAGGCACATTGTAGGAGTGCCAAGCCATATCCACCACTTGCTGAGGCAGTTGGTACGGGTGGTGACGTGCTATCATGAGCACCACGCTGACTAGGCATTAGGCTTTATTTCTGCACATTTTGAGAGACATGTTATCTCATGATGTAACCGAAACAGACATATATTATTGTGGGTTTTATGATGCACACGGCTTGTATACAAACTATATATATATATTCATCTATTTTCTACATGGGTCTATGTACATATGATGATGTTTTTATAAATTGCGCAAATGTCTATCTAGCACTATGTTAGCTATTCTATCTGTTAATTTATTCATTCATCTTGGTATATGTTGATATGTAATGAAATCAAAATGTCATTCAAGTAAACGAATACACAAATAAAATCTCAAAATGCATGGGTTTCGAACCGAATAATGACCATTCGGTTGAAGAACAACAAGCTGTGAATCCAAATTAACAAGCAATGTGCGTATGTCGAGGTTTCCTGCCTCAGTTAATAGTTCCAAAACTGCGCTATATTCAACAACGTTATTTGTGGCTGGTCCCAGTAAATACCTTGTAAGTTAATCAACTCACCATCAGGATCATAAATTACCCAGGCTACGAAAGACAGGTTCCTGGTAGTGCGGGAGGCACCATCCGTGAAACCGACAGAAGGAGAAATACACATATGCATAGCAAACAAGACCCAATAAGAATAAAAATGTCAAAAAGAAAATCAGACCAAAGCATGCACACAAAATGAAAACAATAAACTATGTACACATATCACGCGTGAATAATTCAGGCATAATATTTTTTCAGATACACCCTCCATAGTCAATGAGCTCATAAGCCCCATTCTGCAACACACATTTAACGATGTAGGGCCCATGCCACATGGGTTGGAATTTTCCTACCCGTAGCTTATCATGAGCTTGGTCGTATAGAAGAACGAGATCGCCTTCAATGAAAGAACGAGGAGAAACTGATTGGTCAAAATGGGCTTTGACTTGCTTCTTTTGTGCTTTGATGACCAATGCAGCTAAGCGACCAGTTTCTTCCAATCTCTCTAAATAGAGGAGACGTTCTTCTTCAGGCGAAGTATCAAGCAGTAATTCCATAGCTAACTTAAGTTAAGGGATTTCACATTCAATCGGAAGCATGGCTTCCAGACCATATACCAATTTAAATGGGGTAAACCTGGTTGCATTCTTGATCGATGTTTAGTAAGCCCATAGAGCTGAGAACAACATGAGATGCCATTTTGATTTGTCGATCCCTATTGTTCGTTGAAGCATGGTAACAAGGACCTTGTTCATAGCTTCAACTTGGCCATTAGCTTGGGGATAGTAAGGCTTTGAGCTGTCGTGATGCAGATGCAACTTAGATGTTAGCTCTGCCATCATATAATCCTGAAAATGGGAACCATGATCAGTGACGATGGCTTGAGGGACACCAAACCGAGCAATAACGTGATTGAATATGAACTGTGCCACTCTCTTACCGTCCGTAGCCAGTGTAGGCATTTCCTCGACACATTTTGTAAAGTAATCAACAACAACGATGATATAGGCATTTCCCCCGGCCGAACAAGGGATACACGTCATAAAATCTATGCCCCATTTGGCAAAAGGGACAACGGTAATGACGGGTTGTAGTGGAGTAGGTGGCACATGCATCTTATGTTGATAAATATGGCATGCATGGCATTTACGTACTACAACAATGCAATCTTTAAAAATAGACGGCCATAAGTAGCCAACATGAAGGATATTCTATGCAGTGGCATAACCAGACATGTGACTGCCACAAGTGCCACTATGGTAGTCATTTAAAACCTTTTTTTCTTCCTCGAGGATCAGACATCGACGAAGTACAAAATCGACTCCGACACGATAGAGGGTATCCCCAATGATACGATAAGGTTGCGATTGATGCCGAATGCAACATCGGGCATCTTTCGTGAGCTCAGACCTAAAAGTAGACGTTTGGAGGTACACGATGATATCACCGTACCACGGGTCGAGGGTGCTGATCAGGAAGAGATTTTCGTCCGACATATGATCTTTAGAGGAAGAAGGAGCAGAGTCAGTAGGGAGAGAACAAATCAAATCAATGAACACAAGTGACTTCTTTGATTTGGCCATTGTGAACTCGAAATCAAACTCTTGGAGGATGAAAATCCACTTCGAGTATTTGCGCCCCAGCAACTATCGTGACAGAATATAATTCATGGGGTTACAGTCAGAAATCACGTTCACCGTGTGTAAAATAATGTAATGATGAAAACATTGGACGGCCTGGACCACATCCAATGCTAACTTCTCGACATGTGCATAACACGTTTCAGGGTCGAGAAGGTTCCGAGATAGGCAGTAAATAACATTTTCATTACCTTCATTATCTTCTTGGACTAATACCATGGCGATTGTACTGGAGGCGGCAGCTAGGTAGAGGGTGAAATCATGATGGTAATCTAGAGGACGCAATAGATGAGCATTGATAAGTAATGTCTTAAGTCTACCAAAATACTACTAGGAAATCTCATCCCAACAGAAAGGGACGTCCTACTTTAGAATTTGTGTAAACCCTTTGGCTACTTCAGCATAGTTCGGGATGAAACGACATAGGAAATTGGCTTTCCCTTGGAGACTCTGGAGTTGATGTAACGAGGACGGGGAGGGGAGATTGACAATAGCCTCAACCTTGAGGGGGTCAAGGCGAATTCCATCTTTAGATACGATAAACCCTAAGATTCTACCAGAGTCGACGCAGAAGACACATTTATGCAGGTTGAGCCTAATATTGTAGCGTCTACAGTGAAGAAATATTTGACGAAGATGTCCTTTGGTGGTCGTTCCGCGAAGCTGAATGAGGCAGGAGGTCAGCGAGGTACGATTGGAAAATATGCCAAATATCATGGAAAGCATAGGACATTGCACGTTGGAACATAGCCCCAACATTCTTCAAGTCGAATGGGAGTTTCTTATATGTGAACGTTCCCCATGGGAAAATAAAAGAGGTTTTTTGTTGATCCAACGAGAGAATGTTAATCTGGTTATAGCCAAAGAAACTGTCCATAAGGGAGAAAATTTCACTTCCCGCACAATCGTCAATGATCTAATCGATAAATGGGGTGGGATAATTATCCTTAGGACAGGCCTGATTGATATCACGATAACCAACACAAACATGAATGGTGCCCTATTTCTTATCCACAAGAACTATGTTAGAAACCCATTCAGTCAGGGGAATGGGATAGAGGAAACCCTCTTTAAGAAGTTTTTCAACTTTAGCCTTGATAGCGGCGGTTTTTCAAGGATGCACAGGACGAAGATGCTGGAGAACAGGCTTCGCACCTAGGTAGGTGGGAATCTCATGGACCATGATACTAGGGTCGATTCTAGGCATTTTTTCATAAGACCACGCAAAAACATCGCACAATTCGCGAAAGAGACTAGTGTAGACTTGGACTTCCTCAGAAGAGTAAGTAACTCCCACATGGATGTTCTCGACGATCCCCGGTTTAACGGAGATGTCGATAGGCATCGTTTGAGTAATATTCCCCAATTTACCTTCCACAAAGACTTCATGAGTCAAAATTGGTGTCTGAAGTGGCGGGGACAGAACTTGGGACACGAAGTGCTCAAGACAGTTAGACATGGCCCCAAGGAAAGGCATAAACAAGGAACGATGATGGCCACAAATCTAAATCTCAACAGCATTTAACTTCAAATCTCATAAGCTTCAACTCCCTTTGAGGCTACCCAAGGCCTCTTTTTATAGTGAAAGAGAGGAGGTTTCTAGTTCCAAATATGAAGGGATAGAATCCTCCTTCAAAGGGATAAGCTCCTTACATCAAGGGGTTAGCTCCATTAAGAAAGGGATGCATGAACCAGCTTCAAAGCGTATCCATTCCGAAAATTCCCGTCTAGAATCTTCTAGAATTCACCTGGAATTCACTTTTTAATCTTCATTTCTCGCCTTTTTATGTTTTACAGAGGTCCGCACCCATTACACAAAGAACGTGCGGTATGGTTCCGCATGAAGGCTGAGATTTAGGTACGGGACCGCAGGGAATGCATAGAGAAAGTGCGATACCAATTTTTAGGGGATTTTAAGGATTTTCTTCTGATTTTGAAGCTTGATATGAGGAGCTGGTATATTAGACTTGCAAAAGGAGGAAGTATGAGTAATAATGAGCTCATACGGTCAGCAGAATGTCAAGGTGACAGTTTTCAGTGTAACAAATTGCCCCCTAAAGTGCAAAGTCTGTAATAGATGAAGCTATAGTCTGTCATATATGAAGAGTGCAGTACTTTTTCATTTCAAAGATCATCCTGTGGACACTCCAGTCGGTACCTGTAAAAACATTCAATGCAAAATATATACATGTATATGTCATCACTGAGGTAGGCATTCCCATACTCAGATAAAAACTAACTATAAACTAACTGAAATCGTTCTGATACAGGAATGATTTTGAATACATCATAGTACAAATATATGCAGACACAGTATGGACACAACCATCTGTTTATCAAAAGTCTACTGTATAGATGATAACAAAATTCCTCGCAGCCTGGATGGTGGAAACTAGATCCAGGGTCTTGATTTCCGTATCTCGAACCAGTACGATTCTATCCATGTGAATGAATGTATTGAAGTCGAACATGGTAGAAACCACTTGATTACCAGTCAATGATGTGAACTGTTAACAAGTGTGAGAGAAACCACCAGTAATGTCAATGGCTCTCAAAGTACTCAGTACAGTCCATGAAATGTGAATGAATGAGCTGAAGTCGAACATGTCACGGAGTCATTCGATCGAAGGTCATTAATATAACCTGTCGTCGAAAGCGAGAAACCTGCCATTGAGGCATGCAGATTTCAAGGTACTGACGATTTCTGGATCAACTTCCTAGATAATGTGCTGATGTCGATAGAAAGCGATCTGTCGTAGGCAAGCCCACAACACGAAATCATAGATCAAGTTTTGAAAATATGTTGGCAAGGACTGACTCAGGGATGGTCAATGATGGATGACAGATATTTTGCGGATGAATGGTTTTGTTTGAACTTTTCTCTTGGACACATAACGACACTGCAGATGGCTTGGTGACAATTGACTCAAAGCTAATACCCAGAAACCGGCTGAAAATTTTCAATGTGGTTTGATTAACTGTTAAGCAAAGGATTTCCCAACCCAGGTGAATATAAGTGTCGTGTCCAAGAGTGGTCGACTGAGTTTTCGGACAATTTTAAAATACAACAAACATGCTCATTTTCCTCTCTTTTCCCCCACCATTTCTGGCAAGTACCTCTTTATTTTTGACAAGCTTGAGGAGGATAACATTTGCTTGGTTATAAGCTCACCCTTCGGGTGAGTCCAACTTAGTTTAAAATTCGAACCCTAAGAAGGAGTGGTTCGTTCCTGTTGAAAATTAAACAGGTCCTTTACTATTAAGTTTTAACGAGTCCAGTATAGGAGAAACTCGGTGTTTTTCAGTTTTAGGGAGTCAGAAGAAAAACTTAAGAAAACTCCATGAGTGTTCTTTTTCGTAAATTTAGTCTCTCGAGCCCGAAAAAGTATAAAATAATGCGGGAGAGAACTCTATTGACCGTATTTAGTCAACGTATACCTTTTTCGTAAATAGTCCATTTCAGTCCGTAAAAGGGGTAAACTTATACTGAAGGGACGACTGTTCATTTACTTTAACGAGTTTGAATAGTCAAGTACTCGGCAATATTTTCATATTTAGAGAGTCTGAAAAGAGCTTAAAGAGGACTCCAAGGTTTCGCTTTTTCGTAAAATTTTTGAAAGAGTCCGAAAAAGTGATAAAAGTATGCTCTTTGTTGAAAAATGATTATTTCACCTGAAAAATCCTGTGTCTGCACAAAAACTCAAAACATTACACATACCTGTTTAAGATAAATAAAAATGCTTTCAAAAATATCCCTTTTAAAGTGAAAAATAAATAAATTTACAATTCATTCATTAGAAAAAACTTATAAAAAGGACTTTTTCTATTTCATTTTTACCGTTCAGTTGCAGAGTGAAAAGTAAAAAGCTTTTGGATAAAAAGTTCCCGTGAAGATTCTGGAAAATTCAACCGTTGGAATCGAAAATCGTCAGCCCCAGGTAATCCACGACCTCCTTATCTTGCTTTTCATCCGTTTAAAATTCGTTTTTAGGCTTTAGTTTGATTTTTAGGGCAAAAATAGGTCAAAAAATGCGCCCGCGGGGTCCGCAGGCGGGACACAGGTTGCCTGCGGACCCCGATTTTTTCTGAACGGGAAAAAATCGGGGGTGCCGCACCCGGCACACACCTTTCGTGCAGAGCTACGCTCTGTTTACAAAGGGCGGGTGCGGTACCCGCGCGGTTAAAATTCAAGCATAGTTTTCTCAAATTTCTGCCAAAAGTTTTCAAATGAAATCATGCTAATATGCCTTATTTTGTGTTGCAGGATTAACAAGATGCTTATTTGGCGAGAAAGGGAACATGAGGATGTGGATGAAGATGCAATACTCCATTTGCCCACACAAAGGGCATTAAAAGCGTGCTGCTTATACAAATTCTGGGCCATCTCTGGCATGAGGGCACAAGTGGAACTCTTAACATGGTTGGTAGACAGATGGCATGTGGAGGACCAGTGTTTCTTCATTGGTGGCCACTGGCTCGAAATTGAGCTGGAGGATATATACTTTTTGACTGGTTTGTCCAAGAGGGGCGAACATGTATCTTTGTTTGGGACTAGGCCAGGTGGCCAGACTGTCGCTAGTCTTCAACTCGAATTTTGCAATGATCAGGCGGATCCTCGGGACAAACGGATTGACATAAAACATATCATCCGTCCTGAACTGAAAGTTATAGCATTCACTGTTACCAAACTATGTGGGAGCGCCGTGCTTCATGTAGCTACTGGTTCCCAAATGCGCATTGCTGTGGACTGTTTTCGTGGCACCATCTTCAACTGGTGCGAAGCTGTGTTGGCAAATATAAAAGGCCAACTTACCAGAGCAAAAACCGGGAAACTAAAAAACTTTGGATATGGTTCTATTGTCGTTTCTTTTGCTTTGGAGAGGGTCCCTCAGTTAGCTCCACAGAGTATTTCAGTTGATGCCGGTCGACTTCGAGAACCAAGAATGGTTCGCTGGTCCGCGCTGATGGCTCGTCATGCTATCGAGGGCACTGAGATTGTACGATTCCCTGCTTCATATTTTCATTGGCTGGATCGCCAAATTTTTACGATAGAGGGTTTTCCATATGCAGGGATAGATTTCCGCGGAGATAGAGAGATGTCTCTCCCTGCAGGGGAACAGTGGGACGATTCAGGTAAAACATTTTTCAACGTTTGCTAAGTTCTAAATTTTTAATTTTTTATCGTCTTAGAAAACTAATAACCAAAAGTTTTTCAAATACAGATGTGGGTCCACAACGTCCAGCTCATCTCCAACCTTTCGAGAGGAGGCAACCAGTTGCGCCCGCACCAGCCCCAGCAGGCCAATCAATAGAAATTTTGACTGATTTGGAACATCATCTAGAGCACTTGACTCTAGACATACCAGAGACGAGTATAGATGATATTCCCTTCAGGCTTCAAAGATATGTGATTGGAGTCCCAGGACCTTTCAGGAGGTTCCTATGCAGGGTGGCTCGAGCAGTTGTTTCCTATCGAGATCATCATCAGTGATGAGATGATCATGCAGACTCATTTTTGTACTTTTGTGTTACCATTTTTGCCGATCATAAGGTGTTTCCAACCTATGATCGAAGACGATGTATATTTTTTGAACACACTCCTATGATATATATCACTATTTTTGACGGCTATCTGCGTACATAAATGAATGTTTTTGTTTTACTACTTTTAATTATTGCAAATGTCTATTTATCATACTAGAAGCAATTGAATCTGCTAATGTATTTAAACGTCTTGGAATATGCTGATATTCAATGTAATCAAACTCACGTTCCAAGAGACGAACTCTCAAAAATAACCGTAATAACACCGGACTTCTAATGGTATAAACCCTGTTAAGCTGTAATACAACAAGTTCAGAATCCAACCTTACAATCAAACTCCGAATTCCAAATGATATGGACTCAGATAATAACTCAATCACTGCACTATACTCGGCAATGTTATTTGTTTTTTGACCAAGGCTTACCCCATGCATGGATACTAACTCGTCAGAGGGTGAATAGATAAACCAAGCTGCGGAAGAAATGTTCCGTGTACTATGACAAGCACCATCAGCAAAACCAATGTAGGTTTGAAGAGACGTCGACATCTGCAATATAAAGAGTAAAACTCAGATAAGCAGTCATAGTGAAAAACACACTTCTAAACTAGGCACACTTTTTAATCTAAAACACACCAACAGTAAAGAAATCTAAAAACTAACAAAAAATCTCCACACCTTGTTTAAGCGTAATATCTCTTTAGATAAAGCCCATTTCTGGGTTTATCTAAAGGGACACCATCAAAATCGACTAACTCATAAGCCCCTTTTGCTAACTTTCGTTTCACAATGTAAGGACCATGCCACATAGGCACGAATTTTCCAGCTCCTAGCTTGTCGTTAGCTTGATCATAGAGTAAAACTAGGTCTCCTTCTGAAAAATTTCGAGGGGTTACATTTCTATCATACTGAGCTTTTACCTTTTAACATGAGCCTCGTTTGCTATTGCAGCACTTCGCCGATTCTCATCTAATTGGGCTAAGTACAATAAACGTTTTTCCTCTTCAGAAGTAGCTGGAAGTAATTCTATGGCTAATTTTAATGACGGTATTTCGCATTCAATCGGTAGCACAGCTTCTAAACCGTAAACTAGTTGAAAAGGAGTGAAACCCGTTGATGTTTTGACTGAGGTTCGATATGCCCAAAGCACTGAAAATAACATGGAATGCCAATTCGTTTTATGAATACCAATGATTCGTTTAATCATGGTGACTAGAACTTTATTAATAGCTTCAACCAGGCCATTTGCTTGTGGATAGTACGGAGTGGAATTATCGTGGCGTAGGCCAAGTTGTTCTGTTAATTCAGTCATCATGATGTTCCGAAAATGACTTCCATGATCTGTAATAATAGCTTGAGGAACACAAAACCTAGCAATTATGTGATTGAACACGAATGTTGCAGCAGTCTTGCCGTCAGCTGAATATGTAGGCATCGCCTCAGCCCATTTCGTAAAATAATCTACAGCGAGAATAATATAGGCATGCCCCCCGGCCGAGTGAGGGTTACATGTGATAAAATCGATACCCCATTTTGCAAATGGACCAACAACAATTATAGGGTGAAGAGGAGCGGGTGGCGCGCGCATTTTTCTATCAAAAATTTGACAGTTGTGGCATTTTCGAACCGCATAAATGCAATCTTTAAATAATGTTGGCCAGAAATAACCTGCACGCAATATCTTTTGGGCAGTGGCATACCCAGACATATGACCGCCACATGCTCCAGAATGACAGTCATTTAAGACCTTCTCGGCTTCTTCATGAGTTAAACAACGTCGGAAAACAGAATCCGCTCCTCGTCGATAAAGAGTATCACCAATGATATTATATTGTTGGGATTGGAAACGTATTTTCCGTCGTTGAGTTCGTGAAATTTCAGGCCGAAAAGATTGGGTTTGAAGATATACAATAATATCCCCATACCATGGATCAAGCGTACTGATAAGAAACAAAGATTCGTCCACAATGGACTCTTCTGCCACTGTTTCAATATCAGTAGAGGGAAAATCACACATTAGTTCCGCAAAAACAAAAGATTTCTTTGCCTTGGATTTTTCAAATTCCAAGTCAAATTCTTGTAGGATAACTATCCATTTAGAATATTTGCCCCCTAGCAATTGTCTGGTCAAAATATACATCATAGGGTTGCAATCAGAAATTACTGTGGTTTTACGTAACAATATGTAATGTCAAAAACGTTGGACAGCTTGAACAGCTGCCAAGGCCAATTTCTCCACATGTGTATATTTGATTTCAGTCGGATTCAAATTTCGACTAAGATAATAAATCACATGTTCGTTGTAAGATTCATCTTCCTGAACTAGTACCATCCCAATAGTGGAATGAGAAGCAGCGAGATATAGAAAGTAATCCTGGTTGTAGTTGGGAGGATGCAATAACGGTGCATGGGTCAACGCGTGTTTAAGTGCATCAAAATATCGATCAGCGACCTCGTCCCAAAAGAACGGAATATCTTGTTTCAACAACCGAGTGAAACCCTTTGCAAGCTCGGCATAGTTCTGAATAAATCTACGTAAAAATTTTGCTTTCCCCTGCAAACTCTGGAGTTGGCGCAATGTCGAAGGAGGAGGCAACTTAACAATAGCTTCGACCTTCGAAGGATCAACACGAATGCCTGATTTTGAGACAAAAAATCCCAGTAAACGACCCGATTCTACGCAGAAAACACATTTATGCGGATTCAACCTTATCCGATAATGCCGACATCTCATAAAAATTGCTCGTAAATGAGTAGGATGATCGGCCCTACGTGATGAATGAGCAGGTAAATCATCAAGATATGGTTGAACAATGTGCTTAATGTCATGAAACGCATAAGACATGGCCCGTTGAAAAGTTGCTCCAGAGTTCTTAAGTCCAAAAGGTAGTTTACAATAGGCAAATGTTCCCCATGGACAAATGAAAGCTGTTTTAGGTTGATCTGCAGGGAGTATGTTTATTTGATTGTAGCCGGAAAAACCATCCATGAAAGAGAATAGTTCACTCCCAGCACAATCGTCGATTATCTGATCGATATAGGGAGTTGGATAATTGTCCTTTGGACACGCTCGATTAATATCCCTATAATCGATACATACTCTTATTGTTCCTTGTTTTTTAGTCACAGGAACAATATTCGATACCCAATCCGTTAAGGGAATTGGATAAATGAATCTTGCTCGAAGTAATTTTTCAACTTCAGCTTTTATAGCAGCAGCTTTTCTAGGATGAATTTGACGTAATCGTTGACGAACAGGTTTAGCATCCGGGTAAGTCTTAATTTCATGAACTACGATTGATGGATCAATTCCTGGCATTTCTTCATAAGACCAGGCAAACACGTCACGGAATTCTTGAAATAGGGCTTTATAAGTCTGAATTTCTTCGTCTGAACAACAAGCACCTATATGAATGTTTTCAATTATTCCAGGTTTTACTGAAATGTCAATTGGAACCGTTCTAGATATATTTTCTAAATTTAACTCAGAATCAGGATTTTTGAATGGATTCTGAGGTTCCTTGGCATATTCAGCAGTAAATATTGAAGCGAAATCATTTTCAAAATGATCTAATTCAGGTAAGAATGAAGACCTATGATGGAGATCTTCCCATGGTAAATCATCAACAGACAAAAACTCACGAATTTGCTCATCTGTATGAACAATTTCAGGAAATGTCGTTGCATCTGAACTAGAAATAGAAAGTGATTCCTCTTGGATCCCATTCATTGGATCGATTTTGGTTGAAAAGGTGTTGGAAAAAGACTGTACAGTCTGGTAGGCAATTTCAAATGGACTCAAAGGCATCACGCCATCAAATGAGTCAATCTCGGATTCTGAAGGTAGTATCCAAGGATCATCAGTCAAAACTGTGTCTGACGAAATCATATGAATAGTTGCTGTAGAAGACGATACATTAGGAGGAGGAAAGGAAAAAGTTCCTAGTAAACCAGAATCTTTAATCAAACCTACTCCAACATCCTTATAAGAGATAGTCGTTTTACCAACATGCTGGATTGTTTCTGTAGAGGCTGGGTCTGACGAAAAATAAGTTAACTGATCTATTGTCATGATCCTTCCTTGATATGGAAATTTTATAAGTCGAAAGACCGAAGAGACAACAGCAGTCATAGCATAAGACCAACTACGACCCAGTAGAAGGTTGTAATATAGAGGGGCATCAACCACCTCCACATCTAGATTTACAATTTTCCCTTCAACCCCTATGGGTAAATCCTGCAAAATACCATAAGGTTGAAAACCTCGACCATCAAAAGCTTTTAGAATCGTCGGAGATTGGTTAAGTGTAGGAGAACCGAGAGATTTCCAACACTGAAGCGACATAATACACGTTGAAGCTCCCTCATCAATCACAGTTCGAAAAATAGGTCTGTTTTTTACTAACACTGGAATCTGGAAAGCCATTTGATGAGGAAGACGTGGTGTACTAGTTTCTAAATCGAAGATTATAAGGTTAGAATCGTGAACATCAACAGCTCCTATGGCAGACAATAACAATTTACGCTGTGCTGGACACGACTGCAGCACTTCCAAAGCCGACATTGTTGAAGGAGAAATAGCTAAATCTTCAACAATGTTGTAATTCTGAGCAGCTCTCGCATGTGGATTGAAAGCTGATTTACGAAGAACACCTTTAGCAGGCGGCTTGATTATCAAGTCTGGATTTTGTTTCTCGATCTGTAGCGGACCGGAAACAGGAGGAGTTGTATTTGATGAGTTGGAATTGGAAGACTCTCCTTCTTTGCCATCAACGGGATTCTTAGAACCGTAATCTTGCGATCGCGTCGCAACCCTTATATGAGACATCATCATAATAGGCTCTTCTAAAGTGGTCGAGGAAGAACCAATCATTTTACTATCTTGAACTGGAAAAGGATCCTTCAAGACAGCAGGTTGTTGCGATCCTTTAATGAGTTTCGTAACCTCTTCTCGATATGAGCATTCTTTCGTGAAGTGATCTTGTTCACAAATGAAGCAAGGATAACGAGGTTTACGTTTCTCATCATTGGATTCTTCTCTATCTGTTTTCTCTTTCGAATTTTTCTTGTTTTTATTCCTCCCTTTCTTTTTACCACCGGTTTTTTATTTTGCCGTAGATGTTTCAACGACATGAATATCGGCAGAAACTTCTTGAGAGGATTCTTCCTTCGGGGAATCAGGTAAAGTTATGATTGGAGAAGAATTATTTGAAGATTTCTTCTTAATTTTGGAACTAACTGTACCAATCATACCGTCAGCGGCATGAGACCCTGAAGGAGGAGCAGCAATTTGACCTTGTTTGGGTAAATCAGGAATTTTTTCATGTAAAGTACCTGACTGCGTATAAACGAGGTCTAGGTACTGAGCCTGAGCAATTACTTGCTCTTCGGTAACAACACCAGCCTTAGCTACATCTTCAGTGATCTTAGGCAGTAATGATTTTACAAACCACTCTGCCAAAATTTGATCCGGAATATAAACCTTCACCAATCGTCGTCTACGTCGCCACTCATGAATATGATCAGAAATATACGTGGACGTAGATTTTTTTAGTGAAGTTAATAATTCTGTGCCATTGTCGTATCTGACAGGCAACTGGAAATGAGTTAAGAAAGACGTTGCTAACTGACTGAAATTATGAAACGAGCCTCGTGGCAACTCAATGTACCATTTGGCTGCAAGACCTATGAGTGTCCTTTGGAAAAGACGTAAGTGAATCGAATCATCAATAATAGAATTAGATGCACACCAAAGGTGATAAGACATCACATGATTGGATGGATCCTCTCCTGACTTACCTTCAAATTTTGGTATGTCACTGGGCAACTTATGAGGCATTGACGGCCAGTTCTGATAATAGAAAATAGGATCATTAGTAAGGCGCGTCAAATCTGGTAAATCCAAAGTTGCGATGAATGGTAACTGACGGTTAGGGTCACGAAAACCTTGAGAAGCCAAAGCAGATCCAGGAGGCGGATACCCAGGATAACTAGGAATTGGATTAGCATTGGGTATTGTATAACCTCCCGGATAACCAGGATGAATCGGACCATACTGAGGTTGTTGATAAGTATAACCGGGGTATGGCTGGTAGCTCGGATTCTGAACATAGGGACCGTATTGCGGCTGTCCTTGGTACGGTTGATAAGTAAACTGAGGTTGACTCGTAACAACTGTACTTGTACCGGATTGTCCTGCAGGCATCTGAACTGTAGTCTGAGTTGTAGGCCCTGACTGAGGTACAAAGACTTGAGGGATTTGCCCGGATACAGGGATAGCCGAACTCGGGGCTACAGACACTCCAGAAATAGGTGTAACAGGTTGAACAGACGTTGCAGCAGTTACAGCAGTTTGGGGCGGAGTCTGAGGTGTACTAGGCCCAGCCTGCTGAACTGAACTAGGTGCAGGAGTTTGAATAGCTGGCTGACCAGGCTGCTGAATTGAACCAGAAACCATTGGCTGACCAGGTTGATAAGGTATCTGCACATTAGGCTGCAAAGGCTGTTGATATTGGGACGGATCCCACACCATCATTCCGGGGTACTGTCCCGTAGAAGGTTGAACGTAAGGACCAAAACCTGGTTGAACGTAGGGTTGATAATAAGGTAAAGTTCCGGTTCCTTGAATAGATGGTTGACCAGAAGGCTGCTGGTATCCTTGTATTGGGTACTGCCCTTGAGGTTGATAACCTTGAGGCACGTACTGAAGCTGGGGTTGTTGAGGACCCTGAGGAGCATATTGAGTTTGGGGTTGACCTTGAGGAATGTATTGTCCTTGGGGTTGGTAACCTTGAGGTATGTATTGTCCTTGGGGCTGCCCCCCAAAATAATATTGATCCACCGTTTGTCTTGGGAAAAAGCTACCTTGAGGTTGAGCCCCGGGTGGTAACTGACTACCTTGGGGTTGCCCCCCAGGCGGTAATTGTCCACCCTGAGGTTGCCCCCCAAGTGGTAACTGAATTCCCTGAGGTTGACCCCCAGAAGGAAACTGACTGCCTTGAGCTTGAGGATTAGGAATATTACCAGACATCATAAAAACTTGCTCTGCGTTCGACGTTTCAATTTTAAGTCCACCAAGACCAGATGACAACACATTTTCGACGGGTTGAGGAGTTGCTCCTGAGAAAGTACCAGACAAAGACTGATATCCCGCAGGAACAGAAGGACCACCATGTAAAAAAGATTCAGGCGTTTGCGAAAACATGGATGACTCTCCAGCCATAATAGATGACGGATAGTAACCTCTGGGTGTAGGATGAAATGGAACTCGAGGTGGATAGAAAGCAAGACCCGGATTCTCTAAAAAATCGGTTAAAGAAAGATACCAGGGATTAGTTCGAATAGGGCTGTAGAAAATAGATTCACGCTCCCTAAGATTTAACGATTGAGGGGAGTTGGGAAGAGATATGTCTTCGTCTGGATTAGTAAGTTCTTCTATAGAAATTAGTCCAGAAGGAAGATTTTCAGTAATGATATTTCTAACCCTTGGTGAACCTAGATCGCTAGAAGTTGGTGAGATAAATCTTGAAGATGTTTCTAACACAGAAGATTCAGTTTCAGGCTCAGAGATTTCAGGTTCGTCAGATAATTCTCCTGTAGGAGAAATATTTTCAGTGACTTCAGAAACTGAAATCGGTTCTTGAATATATTCTATTGTGGGAATTTGATGATCAGGATGTATCACAATAGCAGAGCTTTCAGCTTCTGTTGATCTAATTCTACGGCTACCGTGTGGTACCAGAGCCCGAAGCCCTTCTAAATGACCTGGTGTAAATTCAGGGGGTTTCCCTTGTATTCTCCGGGATTGTCTCGGCAATTCCGCCACGATGAAAAATTATCTAATCACATGCAAACAAAGAAAAATTTCAATGAAAACACCTAAAGTCTCTAAGAAACAAACAATTGAATCATACGCTTAAAAAATCTAGGAGTTCAAACCACACACAAACAGTAACTTTCCGTACTAAAAACACTAGTTGGTGATGAAATCCAACTTAGTAGAATTTTAACACGAAAAGGGCGGTTGGAACAATTACCCTGACAACCTGCTTAATGAAACAGACCGGTGCAAGTTTCTCCACTATACCATCTCGAGTGAAGATAACCCTCCGGAGAGTTCAAGTGAGTCTAGCCGACGTCTGTTCCAGGTACAGTGGGATCTTCCCTCCACCGCCACCTTAGGAAAGAATCCTAAGGATTATGGCCACTAAGGTTACCAACAGAAACAAATATACCTGGGGGAACAGTCTGCGATCCGACACACACGCAAGGGCAGAGTAACAAAGCTCAATCCCCTTGAAGGCTCCTTGAAATAATCCAAGGTTTACCGACAAGTGACCCCAGGCTCCTCAACAATGGTCTATCCGAGGTTTACCATTTTTAATACGTGTATATCTTCTATTGTTGCCAATGAGGAAGGATTGATTACCCCACTGGTTCAGATATGATCTCGTGCTTAACTCCTTTAAGAGGAGCTTCCCAGAGCATACATGCAACAACTGGAATTCTTCTTACCGCAAGATTTGTCTACTTGTTTGTTTTATCTATCTTAGAGAGTTAATTACTCCCTACTCCAAGATACTAGCCTAAGCTATGTTGGTGATAAGAGCCCTAGAAATAAAAGATTACTAGATGAATTTTAGTTAAGCGTTACTTTTATGAGCTGTTTCTTAAGTCAATGGGTGCGGAAATGAAACTTTGGATGATGTGAAGACTCGACTTCCAAAAAACACTAAAATGCACCTATGATGATATTCAATTATTTTTTCTTTCAATGAACTTTCTATCTAAAGAAAGAGTTAGAGAATGCAATCCTTTAAATTCCTTCTTCAAACATGAAAACTAATTGAAAGAAACTATTTTGTCTTTTCAATAAACTATCAAAGCTCACAAGAAAACTCTTTTTCTTTTCCAAACAAGAAGCTACAAAACAATTCTCTTTCGAAAGAAATCTACAAAAATTAAAACTATTCAAAACTACAAAAACTAATTTTGAAAACTAATCTAAATTGAGTAAAAGCTTTTTAGAGTTTTTTTTTTTATGAATGTTTCTCTTAGTTGTTCAGCAAACTAAGAATCTATCAAACAGATCAAAAACACTCAAAATATGTTTTTCAAAACACTCAAAGAATAAATGAAATTCAAAACTTTAAAGCAAGTTCTTTTCGAAGATTTGCAAAGAAATCAAAAAGGCTTAATTTCTCAAACTAGGATGTTTTCACAATGAGGTCGGATTCAATAGACAAAAAGAGATATTATGTGATCTGAGATACTACAGATTGTCAAAAATTTGAATCACTACAAAGACCAAACAGGAAAAATAATCCAATCGGCAAAAACTTCTAGAAAATCATTCAAAACACTGACACTGTTGGAGTTCATAAACAATGAATTCTTGAAAGACACAATAACTAGTCTAGGCAGAAACCAAAGATCTAAAAAATTAACCAGAAAAAGAAACCTAGAGATTTTTCAAAATTTTTACAGGGTCCGCATGTAAGCAGTGTTTACAGGTGCGGTCCCACACTGTATTCTATAAAGAACGTGCGAAACTGCCCGCACTGTAACAGTTATGCAGAGTGCGGTCCTAGCAAAAATGATAGAAAAATCCAAAAAAATTCTAACTTTTCAAAAACAGAAAAAATTTAAAGCACCCAGACAGATGTGAATCAATCAAAAACCAGAAAAAGAAACCTTTTCTCAAGTCAAAAGCCAAAGAGAACCAAGAACAAACAAAAGTTCTTCCCCAGCGGAGTCGCCATTTTGTTGTGTAGATTAATCCGTCTTGCGGACAAGACCGATCTCTCTAGTACAAAAGGTAACTAGCAACAAACAACCAATTATACTAATCTCTCTCTAAGCATATGCAATTTATAAAAACACTTTACGGGTGCAAGGCCTACCTTATATCCAACGCTTTTCTTGCTTACTTGATTTTGTTGAAGTCCTTCCCGTGCACTGAAAGAACGTCCTTCGTATATCTGCAATCACAAACAAGGAAAAAGATTAAGCAGCACCTGTATAGACATTATCATAAATCATGCTTATCATAATGATCAAGGAATTTATGAAATAAACCTCAAATTGACAGTTTAATGAGAGAAATGAGTATATTTGTATTAACTTTAAAGATAGAAAACCTTTACAACCTGTGCCTTGATGTTGTGCAGGTCCTCCCGGGGTCCGAAGCAGGAATCTCCTTTACTCTGACAAGCATTGCACTCTTTGAACTAAGACAAATGAGGATAAGTGATTAAACCTCACAGAAAGTCTTAAGTTACTCAAGTCTAAATCTCAACAGCATTTAACTTCAAATCTCATAAGCTTGAACTCCCTTTGAGGCTACCCAAGGCCTCTTTTTATAGTGAAAGAGAGGAGGTTTCTAGTTCCAAATATGAAGGGATAGAATCCTCCTTCAAAGGGATAAACTCCTTACATCAAGGGGTAAGCTCCATTAAGAGAGGGATGCATGAACCAGCTTCAAAGCGTATCCATTCCGAAAATTCCCGTCTAGAATCATCTAGAATTCACCAGGAATTCACTTTTTAATCTTCATTTTCTCGCCTTTTTATGTTTTACAGAGGTCCGCACCCATTACACAAAGAACGTGCGGTATGGTTCCGCATGCAGGCGGAGCTTTAGGTGCGGGACCGCAGGGAATGCATAGAGAAAGTGCGATACCAATTCTTTAGGGGATTTTAAGGATTTAAATTAGGTGTTTTTTTCTTCAAATTTTGTCATTTCTTTGATATAATTTTCAAATATTTTTGTTTAAATTTTTTATTTTTACAAGCTATTTTTGTTTTTTTTTACATTTTTATTGGTTTTTTTTATTCTTTTTATATATTTTTTTTTATCTAAGTTTTGTGTTTTATTACAAACATGAAAATCACCACTCTAAAAAAAAAAGGTTGATGCAGCATCAATACGTTTCAAATTAGCATGAAAATCACCGCTCTAAAACAAAAAAAAGTTGATGCTGCATCAATACATTTCAAAATTAGCATGAAAATCACCACTCTAAAAAAAAAGGTTGATGCTGCATCAATACGTTTTAAAATTAGCATGAAAATCACCGCTCTAAAAAAAAAAGTTGATGCTGCATCAATACGTTTCAAAATTAGCATGAAAATCACTAACATTTTAAAACAAATATTCATACTTCATAAATAAAAATATTAGAGTGTCAAAAATGTGCACAAAAAAAAAGGGTGATTCCGCATCACCACTTTTCAAATCTAAAAGCTTATGCTACCAAAAAAAAGTAGGTAACATTGCGGTTACCTATTTCATCTGTAGCAGAATATTGTTATCGATAAAACTTTATGGGATAATTATCCTTAGGACAGGCTCGATTGATATCACGATAATCAACACAAACATGAATGGCACCCTGTTTCTTATCCACAAGAACTATATCAGAAACCCATTCAATCAGGGGAATCAAATAAATGAAACCTGCTTTAAAAATTTTCTCAACTTCAGCCTTGATAGCGGCGGCTTTTCAAGGATGCATAGGACGAAGACGCTGGCGAACAGGCTTCGCATCTGGGTAGGTGGGAATCTCATGCACCACAATAATAGGGCCAATTCCAGGCATTTCTTCATAAGACCATGCAAAAACATCACAGAATTTGTGAAAGAGACTAGTGTACACTTGGACTTCCTCGGAAGAGCAAGTGACTCCCACTTGGATGTTCTCGACGATCCCCGGTTTAACAGAGATGTCGATAGGCATCGTTTGAGTAATATTCCCCAAGTTACCTTCCACAAAGATTTCATGAGTCAAAATGGGCATCTGAAGTGGTAGAGAAGGAACTTGGGACGTGAAGTGCTCAAGACAGTTAGACATGGCCCTGAGGCAAGGCATAAACGAGGAACGATGATGCCCATCGCTCCACGGTAGATTCTCGAGAGACATGGTTTCCATCATAGCCTCTTCGGATGGAAACACTTCTTTCAAAGGATCCGGTGAATCTGCATCGCTGAGCCAAGGGGATTGAGAATACACATTGAGAGACATGCTCAAAGGAGCAGCTTTAGGAGGGGGAGAATCAGATGCAGTCGTTAGCTCACAATAATTTATCTCGATGGGAGTAAGTGGCATCGAATCTCCAAACGAATCAACCTGTTCAGGTGAATGGATGATACAAGGGTCATCTGACTAAGAGATCATATTGACTTGAACATTATTTGGTGGTGGAAAGGGAAAAATACCCATGAGAGCAGGATCTTTGAAAAAACCCGGCCCTATACTGTCAGGGGGATTCGGAATCTGATCCACGTATGGCATGTTGTTCTCAAAAGACGAGGTAAAGAATGAAAACTGATCAACAGTAATCATTTTTCCCTCATGTGAAAACTTCATAAGTCGAAAGAGGGTAGAAGAAACGCACAACATAGCGTGAGTCCAACTGTGACCGAGTAGAAGATTGTAGTTGAGTTTGGAATCAATGACTTCTACTTAACGTTAACTCTCTTTCCTTGCAATGTGATCGGTAAGCTAGCGAGAACACCCAAAGGTTTTGATTCCCTTCCATCGAATGCCTCAAGGGAATTGGGTGACGAATTAAGGGCTGGAGAGCCAATAGCCTTCCAACAAGCATATGACATGACGTAGGTAGATGCACCTTCATCCACTATGGCCCTATGGATGTTGAGACCGTTAATACTGACTTGTATAACAAGCACAATCTGGTGCGAAAGTCAGGGGACAAAATTCTCTAAATCGAAAGTGAGGAGACTAGAATCAGTAGGATCGATACCACTGATCGCAGATAGCAACGCTTTCTGTTGAGATGGAAAACTCTAGAGGACTTCCAACATGGACATCATGGATGGAGCCTTCGCTAAATCCTCAACAATACTGTAATGTTAAGCAGTAAGGGCATTAGGATTATAGGAAGACTACCGGAGAACACCTTTAGAAGGTGGCCATATAACAGGTTTAGCACTGGGCTTCTCGATTTCAAGGGGACCAGAGGCAGGTGGGGGAGGAGGACCATCAACGACCTCTTTCCCATCTTCCTGACGTGATCCAGCATAATCTTTCGACCGAGTGGCGATGGAAACGGGTGCAAAACCATTCGTTATCAAAACTTAAGAGCCGAACAACGCAGATGGTGTCGATTGATCAACCATCTGGGTCTGCTGAGATGGGAAAGGTTCTTTAAGTACTGTCGAAGTTCCCTTAGCGCCTTTGAGTAGTTGACTAACCTCAGATCATCGAGGAAAATCCTTAGTGTAGTGATCCTCTTCACAAATCAGGCAAGGATACTTAGGTTTTCACTGTGAACCATCATCAGCATGAGGTTTAGACGATTCCAGTTTTGGGGCATCAGATTTGGCCTTGCCTTTGCCCTTCTTTTTTCCCTTGGAAGTCTTGTCCATAGGATTGGCCTAAACGGCATTAACCTCTTAGGTCTTACTAGAATCAGGGGAAGCTTGAGGAGCATAAGTATTGGAAGAATTCGATTTATGCTTCCCATTGGAAGACTTGCGTGAAGTCTGAGACATGGAACCAATAACACCATTGACTGATGGGGTAGCCAGCGCTTTAGTGGTCCCAGGCAGTGGACCTTTAGTCAAGATATCATACAAAGTGCCCGATTGAGAGTACAGTAAATCAAGGTACTAGGCACGAGCGATGGCTTGTTCCTCGGTTACACATGCCCCCATGGTGATGTGTTTCACAATCTAGTTGACAAAATAAGTAGTGAACCAATGAGTAAGAAGCTGATCAGGAATTTCAAACTTGATCAGGCGATGACGTCATCTCCAATCATGAATGTGGTTCGAGATATGGGTAGCTTGGTCCTGTTTCAAGGATGTTAGGAGATGCGTGTTGGCTTCATAACGAACCAGAAACTGGAAATCAGTGAGGAATGCCATAGCAAGAGTGTTGAAATCTTGAAAGATGCCACAAGGCAATTCGATGTACCACTTAGCAGCAGCTCCGGTAAGAGTGCACTGGAAAAGGCGAAGTCGGATAGAGTCATCGACCCAAGAATTAGAATAACACCACAAATGGTACCTCATGACGTGTGCTTGGGGGTCTTATCCATACTTTCCCTCAAACTTGGGAGAATCACTAGGAACCTTCGTTGGCACCGAAGGCCAATAAGGATTATGAATAATCAGATCATTTGTCAATTTGGACACATCTGGCAACTTCAACGTGGCAAGGAATGGTAATTGAGGGTTAAAAGGCATTGCAGGTCCTTGATAAGGACTCGTACCCATAGTCCATCCTGGTTGAGTATAATTCTGCCCCCATTGGTTCTGTCCCTGAGGATTCTGACCATAAGGGGTATAAGCCAGATAATTCAGTTGATATGGCAGCTAAGAACCAGGATATGGGGGTTGATAAACGGGATACTGATTCTGAGTATATGTAGGCCCCGATTGAGCAGTGTGAGGATTTTTCTGCAGAGTATAAGTATAGCCAAGCGGTTTAGGGTAATAAGCAGAACCTTGAGGCGGGTTTTAAACCGGTCGATATTGACCTTGACGGTGATAACCGCGTTGGGGTCAAACGGGCTGCTGGTAAGTAGGCCCTGCTAAGACGAATAAGTCAAGCGCACAGGTGGATTCGGCTATGTCATAGAATAGAGTGGCTAAGCAGGGTTGACAGGTTGTGCAGGTTTCCTTGGTTAAACATGTTGACCTGACTGATGAGGGCCACCATGTTTTCCCTACTAAGCAGGTTGGCCTGATGGTTGGGGTGGGGTAGGTTGCGCCTGATAACCAGGTTGACCTGTGGCAGGACCATAAGATGGCCCTGGCTGTGCAATTTTTTGACCAATCGGAAGATATGGCTGCTGAGTTTCACCAATGGTTGAGATGGATGGATTTTCCCCCCAAGACCGTACAAAGGTCCGAGTTGATATACCGGTTGCCCGGCTGGTCCTTGAGGTTGCCCTGGTTAGACCAAAGGCTAAGCTTGTAAAGTTTGACCTTGAGGATTGTAAGGCTGCCCTTGCAGGCCGTAAAACAACCCCTGTTAGACCACAGGTTGTCCCTGTAAGGGTTTTCCTTGTGGTTCGTACGCATACCCTTGCTGGGTCAAAGGTTGTCCCTGAAAGGGTTGTCCTTGTGGGCCGAAATCATACCCTTTCTGAACTGAAGTTTGTCCCTGAAAGGATTGTCCTTGTTGGTTAGAGGGTTGCATAGGCAAGGTAGGTATAAAACCAGGGAGGAATTGATAAGCCTCAGGAGCAGGCAAGTAGATGGGGTTGCCATGCTCATCATGTTGGAACGGAAGTGAATAATTCGAGGTACCATCCGCCCCATAATGAGAAAAATAGGATTGATAAGGATCCCGAGGGCACTGATAAATCTAGGAGTTTTTCTACTGAACAGCCAGTCGATACTCCTCCAGCGAAAGGCTTTTAGGGATTGCCATAGCAATCGAAGTTTCTACAAAAGTTGAAACTCCTGACGGTTGTACAGTGACGGTCAGTGTCAACGCAGCCACACAAACAGTAGGCCTATTGGGGACAGATGTAACAAAGGGTGTCAACGAGACAGGTGTCGTTGGCGACATCCCTAATGACGAAAGAACCGCCCCTCTTGATGGAGTTGATGTTTCCAATGAGGAAATACCGGCTATGATCTGACCTAAAGACCAATGTCCCGCTGGAAGTGAGACCGATGGTGAAGATTGAGCAGGATCTGGTTGGACGTCTTCAGGGAAAAGTTGGTATCCTTCATCAGAAACTGGAATGCCCTCACTGTCGTTAGGACCAGATGAGTCCATGTTTGAATCCGGCGTAAGATCTTGAAAAATAGTACGGGGGCTAGGAGGTATGACAGCAACCAAAAATGGTGATCCCGATTTCAGAGGGGGAAAATTTTCCCCAACCCCAAACCCAAACAAAGCGTTGGAAAGAGGCCAATAAAACTCAGCTGGTTCACCAAAGGGATACCCTAATGGGATGACAGGCTGCTCAAGCTCGACAGAGCCAGAGACCTGAGAAGTTTCAGATGAATCATCCGTGTAAGGACTACCAGTAGACAAAACTGACGGTTCTGCCACTGTGACTGTAGCACACCAGAAAAGGAAAAGAGATCGAAAATTAAGAATCTTGGATTAAAACCAAGGCAAACAAAAACAGGCCAAGAAATCAAAACTTTAAAGGGTGGGTAATCGTGGGTAGTTTATTTTACCAAATTGAAACCAAAAAAATTTTGTTTCATGTTTTAAGAGTCAAGAAATAGCCAAATATGACTCTAGTATCTTTCAGTTTGAAACGAGTGCGAAAGGACAAGGGCTCGATGATCCTTTCAAATATATGGAGTCAGTAAAGATCGAAAATGACTACTCAGGTAGTCTAGGTAGAAGGGTGTACCAGGTTCCCGTGAACTGCCATATACACCTTGGTTATAAAGTGAAAGAGAAATCAACCAAGGACTTGACGTACGTGCAGGTAGTCTCCCCGAATTTTGTGTTCAGTGTATCACAGTTACAAGGCAATAGACTCGGCTTCCTACGGATAAAAGGATTGCAAACTAGAGGGGTCTCCCTTTATATACTCGATGGTACGGGGAGCACAAGTCCGTACTAGCGCTGTCTGAAGCCAGATGGCAAGCAACAGTTGCTAGGTTCAAAGACGTCGGAACACGTCTCTAACTTAGACCACTAAATATTGCGTTAAGTTTCAATGTTGCCTTAGGTTAATTGAAATAAATTTTAAGTTGATCTTGTATTTATGTTTCAATTCCAAGGTCCTACTGAATGTTGAATCTCATGAATCCCTAAATGTAAGCTGCATGCCACAAAATATCATTTCGTTCAATAAAAGGCTATATACGAGAGAGTTAAGAGCTTCCAAGTGATAGCAAAAATATGAACATACAAAAACATCCAATACTAAATCTAATGCAAGCTAATGAAACTGAAAAGCTCTTTCCTAGAATTATATAATGCTAGAAATGCGAAAGATTTTCCAATTTTCACTATGCTAATCAAGAATGAAAAAGTTTTTTTTTTTTTTTTTTTTCCCTGTATTTTTCAATATATCAGAGCAAGTGCACTAAATGATATGAAAAATGAATCAAAACACCAATTTGAGAGTGTTGAAGTGAGAGCTAAAACAAAATAATTTCACTCAACTCAAAACAAGCCCAACAAGACTTAAACCAATGACGAAATCCCTCAAATCAAAGAAAGATCTCAAAAGAGACCCAAACAAGCCGTGTAATGTAGGCTTGGAGTGACAAGAGTAAAATTGAATGAAAGAGAGGACAATCACTCAATTAATGCAATCACTCAAATGGATCCAAGAAGATGAATGCAAAGGAGCAGAAACGAAATTGACTGGGAAACCAAGGACCCAAAACTCCCACGAGAGGCTCAGCAAGTTGAAGCACCTACAAAATCTAGGGCTGAAAAGAAAAGCTGACAGAAAAGGGCAAACAACCGAAGGAAAAGGGTTAATATCAGTCAAAACAAACCCAAAGCATTCAAATCAAGTTAATAAAACACCCAAAGATACCAATATGGACCAAAAACTCCAAAACAGGGAAAACCCTAGCACCTATAGGAATTGACGCGACTGTCTGGCTGTAATCCGCACCAGACAGGGGATGGCGTGAGTGATAAACTGGAATCAAACTCCAACTGGTGTGACTGTCAGGCTGGAACCCGCGCCAATCAAGCCAACCTTGGAAAGGTGGAAATTTTGGAAAAACAAAGGTCAAATTGATCCTCTGGGGCTGAACAGAGGTCTTACACTCACCAAAGATAATAAAAAAAGCAAGCTAAGCCAGAAAAGACTAGGAAGACGAACTAAAGGACGTAAGAAAAGCTCACATTGATCCCCAGTGGAGTCACCAATTTTTTGGAGAGGTAAATCCCCTTTGCAGACAGAGGCGATCCCACTAGCCCTAGAGAGGGTCTAGAAACAAACAAAACACGCTATGATATCAATTCCTAGTTACAAAAGACAAAGCTACGATGGATAGCTTACCTCAAGTCCTACACTGCTATTGTTGAAGAAGAAGCGATGCTTCCCATTCCTAGCTTGACAGATCACAATCCTTTCGCTCACCACGTCCGGACACCTGTACATATGCAGATAAAAATGACGACATACAATGTAATAATTCAAACATGTAACTATCAATCAGTCGGAAAATATTGAATCAAATTGCATTACAAAAACGAGCAATAAAATGATGTAACCAATAACATAGTTGAGCATATATTAAAATGTGAAAGAAATATTACAACCGAGTTCTGATGTCGCGTTCTTCCTTTGGCAGGGCTTCCAGCGGAGTGTGTCTCACAAAGCTTGTCGGGAATTTAGACAAGTCTCTCTCTCTTAAGGGGTTCTCCTTAGCTCTGCTCCCAATAGTCGCTTAGCTATAGTTTTCTTCCCAAATTTTCAGCTAGGTTGCAAATAGAGAGGGAAGGATTTTATAGAGGGAGAAGGAGAGGTTAGGATTCGTATAATCATGGGGGAGAGTCCTATCTTTTAGGAAGGTTCCATGAGAGGTGGAAAACGACTTCCTAAACAGGGAGATCCGGAGCCAAACATCCCAACCTATTTTTTATGATTTATTTTGAAGTTGTTAGAATCAAACTTCCACCTTTTATTTTTTTTAAACATTCCCAAATAGGCTTGGCACGGGCAATACACAGGGATAGAGCAGTAGGTGGCACGAGCTTAGTGAAAATTTCCTAGGTTGGCGCGAGTGATGAACTGGCTGCTTGCGCCAATGCCCAAACATATGTTTTTAGTAATTTTCTGATGAAATGTTCTCTAGCAGAATTCTTTCCCTTATGCAGAAGGATGCCATCAAGGTGTTTTCAGGACATTTTACTATTCACAGGTCACGGGAATAGTCCTCCAATGTACGGGACGAGGGATTGCAGGGACGGTGACAAAATGTTGTGTAACACTGTTTCAGGTGGAATATATATATAACTTAAACATAAATTTTAAAAGTGAAAATTTGTCCATACTTGATGTGGAGGTGGCACATCTCCTAAGGAAGTAGAAGGTACATCTCCCAAGGAATAATAAGGTACCGACATCCCAAAAACATTGGATGGAATGGGAATTTGTTAAAAAATTTTATTATTATATATGTACATGTACATGTGTGCACAATTATTTATTTTAAAAATATCACTTAAAAAACACTAAAATTTGTCAACATATCTTTATGGTGAGACCCATCTTCATTGTTTGAACCAGAAGCCCCGAACGTGATATTAACATTTTCGTCATTCATCATGTGTGACAACTGCAAATGGTGTTTAACATATAATGATACATTTTTGTTAGATTAATGTACATACAAATAAATGTATACATGTACATACACATGTATTTATTACAAATTGTACACATGTATGTGTTAAAATAATTGAACCCTAAGGTCATTAACACATACCGTTCCTGTTCCCTCTTCCTCATGAAGAATTAGGTATTGCCAACCATTGCAACAATTCTTTGCATATATTCGGAGATCTTCAACATTCATGTTGTCAATCTCTTCATATATACAATACACAAAATTGGCATGTGCATTCTCACAGGCACTTTGTCGATTTAGAAAAACATCGAGTCCACCCAATCCGCTGTGAACATTGTCGATGATAACATCCCTTGCTTCTTGACTTATTTGAGAAGTCACATCCATATCTGACCGTAGATTTTTGACCTAAAAAGTTCAACTCACCAATGGTGGCTCAGAGGGAGGCAACTCCACATCTCGCTTAGCGCCCCTACGGTCACACAATCGACCTTTCCCCAAAACAAAAAATTCTGACGAAAGGTCATTGTAATTGGGTTTCATTTTCAAAACAAATTCTGCGTAAAACAATTTTGAAAAATAAATAGGAACCTCGTCATTCCATGGGAGCCTTCCATGGGCTGCAAGGTGCCTATCATACAAATAGTGAGTATATCGGGGTGCTTGAAATATTTCACCTTCGGCATTTTTCTTTTTGGCCCTTCCTTGAAATTAAACATTGACTTCGCCATTTCTTTTATAACTCTTTGTTTTACATCCTCCCATTTATCGAGACCCATTACTGTTTCCTTTCTCTTTCTCATGACTTCTACAAATGTATCAGTCGTTGGCCCAAGATTTTGTAGACATTTACTAGTTTTCCCAATGAATGTATAACTATTTCGAGGCTTTGTCGACTCTCAGCAGGTAGAGTCAAAGCCATGAGATCTCTCCACAATTTTGCATGAAGTTTTTGACACCTTTCTTAGGTGCATTGCACCATGTTTCTTTCCCATGGTATATCAGAAATGTCGGCCGGATAAGTTGTGGTGGGTAGAAAACCTTCTTCTTGAATGTAGTGTTCTGCCCTGTGTCTATTTTGACCAATATTTGGAAAAATTTCAGCCTCGCATTAATATATATATAATTTTGTATATTATAAAAAACACATGTAAGCAAATTTGTACAAATCCAATGAAAAAAATATTGAAATTGATGGCAACCTCGACGTGGTTGGCTAGAATCTTCTCCACCCTGAAACTGTTGAGAACTAGAAGGACCCTACCGAGAACCAGCACCACCAGCCATTGATTGGCCTCCGTGAGAATAAATATCACCACCTTCACGCAACCTTCTACCGCTTATTGATGGCCCTCTAAGGGGATTTGAACCACCACCAACCTCTCGAGAGGAGAGAGAATATTCATAAACAAAAACGAATTTATAATCAATTGAAAAATACATGCATGTACATATAAATACACGTGTACATATTCATTGATTAAATTGTGTTAAAACCATACCACGACTTGGTGAAACATGGGCATCCATGGATGGATTAGAGACCCTTCTCTTCGTATTAGCTCCTAAAAAATAAAAAATGAAACTTATTAACAACTAATTTAACTCACAAAGTTGATAAAAAATCAATTCCATATGTACACACATGTATGGAGATTTAAGATTATATTTAAATTTACCATGAAAAAATCTCAATCCCTGATCCCCCCCTCTCGTAGAGATATGGGATTCTGTTGATATTCGTCGTTCATCCTCCATGATATATATATCTACGGTGGACATTTACAATTATTTTTTTATATAACTAATTTAAATTAAATTCAAAATAAATTTCAGAAAATTAATGTAACTTAGTGTAAACAAATTATGTAAAACACAAATTTCAAAGCACTAATTGATGTGTGAAACTAAATTTAAGCAAAAAAAATTATAAAAATGATAAGTTCACCAAATTGTGTTTTACATGGTGGGAGCACACTTGATATAAAATTGAAAAAAACACATTGTCATTAAAAAATAAGTGAAACTCCATTTAAACAAACTCCATTTAAAACCTATATGTTTTGTATCAAATCACTTTTGGTTTCAATGGAAAACTTTTATGGCTAATTTGTGTTTTACATGTTGAATATATTTAAGGTTTTTTCTCTCTCATTGTTTGAGACCATGGATATGAAAATGAAAAACTATATACTTATTTAAAACCTATGTTTTGTATCAAATTAATTTTTGTTTCTAAATACCATATACATGTTGATTGTAGGGGCATTTACTGTAGGGGAATTTAGATCTATTTTAGAGATTGACTGTAGGGGAATTTACTAGAAATGTCACCTTTCATAAAAGATGAGATCCAGAGGCTACCTGGCCCTTTACAGACTCTACCTATAGAACTACCATGGATATCAAAATGAAAAACTTCTAATTAGATCTATTCTATAAATTCAATGTAGGGGCATTTACTAGATTAGATTAAAACCTATGTTTTGTATCAAATCACTTTTGGTTTCAATGACAAACTTTTATGGCTAATTTGTGTTTTACATGTTGAATATAAAAGGTTTTTTCTCTCTCATTGTTTGAGACCATGGATATGAAAATGAAAAGCTATATACTTGGTTAAATCCTATGTTTTGTATCAAATTACTTTTTGTTTCTAAATACTATATACATGTTGATTGTAGGGGCATTTACTATAAAGGCATTTAGATCTATTCCAGAGATTGATTGTAGAGGCATTTACTAGATATGTCACCTTTCATAAAAGATGAGATCCAGAGGCTACCTGGCCCTTTACAGACTCTGCCTATAGATCTACCATGGATATGAAAATGAAAAACTTCTAATTAGATCTATTCTAGAGATAGAATGTAGGGGCATTTACTAGATTAGGTTAAAACGTATGTTTTGTATCAAATCACTTTTGGTTTCAATGGCAAACTTTTATGGCTATTTTTTTTTACATGTTAAATATAAAAGGCTTTTTCTCTCTCATTGTTTGAGACTATGGATATGAAAACAAAAATCTATATACTTGGTTAAAACCTATGTTTTGTATCAAATTACTTTTTGTTTCTAAATACTATATACATGTTGATTGTAGGAGCATTTACTATAGGGACATTTAGATCTATTCCAGAGATTGACTGTAGGGGAATTTACTAGATATGTCACCTTTCATAAAATATGAGATCCAAAGGATACCTAGCCCTTTACAGACTCTGCCTATAGAACTTGTAGAAGTTAACACTACATGTCCCAATTATACCCTCTGAAGGGTGTAGAGGACCCGTGGAATCACTCAAACTACTTTAAAGCTTGATGAAGAGCTACTTGGTAAGAAAAATAACTTGAGGAGGTAGATAATCCTAAATATGTTTGTAGGCTAAATAAATAACTATATGTACTTAAAAAACCACCAACAACATGGTAGTCTTTAAGCTAGACAAATACCTTAAAAAAATGTGTTTCAAGGGGCTAATAATAATCTATGGATAAAGGCTCATGGTGATGAATTACTAATTGTGTTTGTGTATGTGGATTATATTATGTTTAGAATCAATAAAAATCATCTAGTGAAATATTTTGGTGAAGAGATGAAATTTGAATTCGAGATGTGAATGATTGGAGAACTTATCTTTTACCTAGGACTACAAGCCATAAATTATACAAAATTCAATAGGCATATCCATTTCCCAATATAAATACCTAAGAGATATGTTGAAAAGTTTCAAATGGAATACTATAAACCTAAGTGAATCTCCATATCAATTGGATGCACATAACATGCAAGTTATGTGCAGATGATGGATGATGAATGACCTAAGTGAATCTCCATATCAATTGGATGCAGGTTATCTGCAGATGATGGATGATGAAAGAGGTGATGTTGATCATAACCTTTACATCTATATGATAGGAATCTTGATATACATAACAAGGTTTAGACTAGATATAATTTTGGAATTCAAGTTATGTGTAGATGATGGATGATGAATGACCTAAGTGAATCTCCATATCAATTGGATGCAAGTTATGTGTAGATGATGGATGATAAATGAGGTGATGTTGATCATAACCTTTACATCTTTATGATAGGAAGCTTGATATACATAACAAGGTTTAGACTAGATATAATTTTGGAATTCAAGTTATGTGTAGATGATGGAAAATGAATGAGGTGATGTTTATCATAACCTTTACATCTATATGATAGGAAGCTTGATATACATAACAAGGTTTATACTAGATATAATTTTGGAATTTATATTAGTCGGAATATTTCAATCAACAACTAAACAGAGTCATATATTACCAACAAACATATATTAAGATAATTGAAAGAGACTACAAACAATGGACTATAGTACCCAGAAGGTGAGAAATTCATCTATTACCAACAAAAAGATATTAAGATACTTGAAAGAAACTACAAACAATGGACTATAGTACCCAGAAGGTGAGAAATTTACATTGACAACATATAGAGATTCAACTAGGCTTGTGTGGATGACATGAAAAGTACAAGTGGACAATGTGTAATTCTACTTAGGAAGAGTCTTTGGTTTAATGGTTAAGAAAGAAAGAGTCATTACTTTTTCTATCTAGAGTAGAAGTGGAATACATAGTAGTTACTTCTTTTTGAGTGCTTTGGATGAAATGGGCTCTACAAGATATTAAGGTAAATTTCAGTGAACCTATATATATCTATTAAGTGTTTCAATACAAGTGTAATAATAATTTCAAAAATAAAATATTCTACTTCCTTCAATCACTAAACATATCATCATAAAGTACCACTTCCTCAGACAACAACTCTTTAAGAAAATAGTGAAGATGGAATACATACCCACAAAGCCTCTTGTTAGAGAAGCATTTGAATATGTGAGAAACAAATTAGGGATAGTTCTTGTAAATTATTGTCACTTATTTGACTTCAAAATAAGAGCCTGTGAAATTGAGTGCAATATCTATGTGGGAGAGTACACAATATCTAAGGGGGAGAATACAATATAAGGAAAAATAAAAATATTAACAAGAATCATATGATTGTGTCAATAATTTTAAGTAGTCAAGAAGCATAACAAAGGACCATCATCAAATTCAAATTGAAAGATCAAGTAGTCTTCTTCATGAAGAAACAACACTAACTAGGTTCATCATTTAAAGGGTTAATTTTTTAATGAAAATATTTATGAAAAAAAAAGTACATATGTATATATAATTTATATAAACATGTTCCAAAATATTCTCAAATGTACACCGTATTATTAAATTTTCATATCTAATTAATAGATGTTGAAGATGAGTCTAGCTCATTCTTTATTGGCATTATCATAACATTCTCAAAAGCTCCTCCTGAATCTAAAAATGAATATGGAATGAGCCATTGTACATTATGATAAATCTTGTATTTAAATTAAATTTGATCTATGAATAATATGGAATGAATCATTATACATTATGATAAATCTTGTATTTAAATGGCATTTTATCTATGAATAATATTGAATGAATCATTGTACATTATGATAAATCTTGTATTTAAATGACATTTGATCTGTGAATAAAAAATAAAATGGGATCTCTTCATGTATATATATGTGTGTGTGTGAGAGAGAGAGAGAGAAATAAAAATCAAAGGTAATTCCACCAAGCCTAAAGGAGCATGTCCTAATACATTAAATTATGTTTGGTTTCTAGAAGCATTAATCATGAAGAGTCATGACATCCACATTTCCACCATACTATTTGCAAGTTAAAGGAGCATGTCCTAATACATTATTATGTTTGGTTTCTAGAAGCATTAATCATGAAGAGTCATGACATCCACATTTCCACCATACTATTTGCAACTTCTATATGAAGATATGCAGTCTAATAACTAATTAGAAAGTTGTGTTACTTATATCATATGTGCTATACTTACATTCAACATTTCCACCATACTATTTGCAAGTTATATATGAAGATATGTATTCTAATAACTAATTAGCAAGTTGTGTTACTTATATCATATGTGATAATCTTAAATTGACCTTTATTGAGATGATATAACGGTTAGATTAACTATAAGCTCTTACATATGAACCAAGTGGAATACCTCATCTTACTAGATGTATAAACTCATATGTCTTATGGATAATATATACAAGGAGGAATCATAATCGGTGTAATCATGTTGAACAATGGGAATAAAGCTTAGTTTCATTAGGCTAAGATTACACACTACTTATACGTTTTACTATGAACAATGATCACAGTATCTCCCTAATTACTGAGTATGATTCATATCCAAGGGTTGGGGCTCTGATCTTAATGATAGCAATATATATGGAAAGCTAGTACATTATTACAAAGCTCTCTATTGAAATAGGTCATATCAATAAACTAGTGTGATTCATTTACTCGTACATGCTGAGTTATAGTGATATCATGGCAATAATAGAGTATGTATTATCCCTAATAGCTTAGTGTTTACAATATGTTCATGTTTATGAATATTTTATGATTACTATGACTACCATTGTTATTATACACATATAGTTTATCAAAGACTACCAGTACCATACTAGCTAATATGGGGATCATAGTACTGCTTTACATGAGTATGGATATCATAAGCTTTAAGTGATCTCCTAGTTATAACACCATGGAGAGATATGTACGTATTCATAGTAATCAATACTTTCATCATTACTAGAAGAGCTAGTGATATCAGCTTACGTGATTTGGTACATAGTAATTACCATAATTAATCACATACCTACTTGGGTAAGAAGAAATATTATGATATAATAAATATTAAATGAAATTCAAAGTTAGGAATTTAAGAAAGGGAATTAGAATAGAAATTAAGGTGAGACCATGACCTTTTACCCAATATTGAAAAAAGTTGAGAAACCATATATATCATGAAAGAAGTTCAAGAAATATTATGATAAGAAATATTAAATGAAAATTAAAGTTAGGAATTTAGGAAAGGGAATTAGAATAGAAATTTTGGTAAGACCATGACCTTTTACCCAATATAATGATTCGGTTTATCTCCAAGGTCAAAAGGAAAATCAAAGTTAGGAAAGGGAATTAGAATAGAAATTAAGGTAAGACCATGACCTTTTACCCAATATTGAACGAAGGTGAGCAACCATATATATCATGAAGGAAGTTCATAAAGAAATATTATGATAAGAAATATTAAATGAAAATAAAAGTTAGGAAAGGGAATTAGAATAGAAATTAAGGTAAGACCATGACCTTTTACCCAATATTGAACGAAGGTGAGCAACCATATATATCATGAAGGAAGTTCAAGAACTTTTATGAACTTGCTTGCTTTAACTTCTTAGAACTAGTGATTACATAGATAAAATACCATAATTATAACTGATGTATGATGTTATACCTAGTAGATAAGGGTTACATAAGCTAGGAACCATATATATTATGAAGGAAGTTCATAAAGAAATATTATGATAAGAAATATTAAATGAAAATCAAAGTTAGGAAAGGGAATTAGAATATAAATTAAGGTAAGACCATGACCTCTTACCCAATATTGAACGAAGGTGAGCAAAAATATATATCATGAAGGAAGTTCAAGAAATATTATGAACTTTCTTGCTTTAACTGCTTAGAACTATTGATTACATAGATAAAATACCATAAGTATAACTGGTGTATGATGTTATAACTAGTAGATAAGGGTTATATAAGTTGTGAACAAGTAAGCATCCTTGATCATACTGGTTAAGTATAACTGATGTATGATGTTATAAATAGTAGATAAGGGTTACATAAGTTGTGAACAAGTAAGCATCATTGATCATACTGGCTTCATAAGAGATGTATACAGCCAATAACTCGAGCTATGGTAATTAAACTAGTCTAATGTAGATACCATGAAGATAAGCATATCCATATTATTTATAACTAGTATATAAGGGTCACATAAACTGTGAACAAGTAAGCGTCATTGATCATACTGGTTTCATAAGATATGTATACAACCAATAACCCAAGCTATGGTAATTATACTAGTCTAATGTAGATACCATGAAGATAAGCATATCCATATTATGAAAGCTCTGTAATCTATGCTAATCTAATACACGTGTTGAATACTGTCATGTTATAACTAATCCCATAAGTATTGAGAAGTTACAAGTAATTAAGAATCATAGAACAAGTGTGATTAGAGCTTACAGTTGGTTGATACATGTAATAAGCTAGGTAAGCAAGGTTAGATTACATATATAATGGTAAATTAGTACAAGCCTTTTATTCACTATGAGGTTAAATAGGCAGATTGAGCTAGTACTGATCATATAAGCTCTCTAGATTATGGATATAGAGATACACTATATAACTATGATATCAAGAAGCCCAACTTATTACACATAGTTAGTAACATTTAGTTACTTCACAATAGAACTAATCAGGCATACATTACAATAGAGGTTATACCATGAAAAACTACCCATATAGGTGATTACATGTAAGTGATTGGTTATGTATTAGACTCGTTATGATCTAACTATTATATATAAAAGCTTACGATCTTATAGAATATGGTATGGAGTAGTACTAATTCATAAATAGAGCTATTCCCTTTATAGAGCTAATCTTCACACCAGTGCTTATGGTTCTCCTTACACCTTATGGATATGTTACTCGTAATACAAGAGCTATTACCATTACTATTATATATAAAAGCTTACAATATTATAGAATATGGTATGTATTAGTACTAGTTCATACATAGAGTTATTCCCCTTATAGAGCTAATCTTCACACCAGTGCTTATGGTTCTTCTTACACCTTACGGATATGTTACTTGTAATACAAGAGCTATTACCATTACTTCATTCCAAACATGGTTCTTACTCGTATTCAATGCTAGTATGATTCCCATGGACTTTGTTGTATTAGCTTATTATGGAAGCTTAGATTCAAAGAGATAGTAGTAATTGAGAGTCTTATCAACACATTTCCAAAAATCAAAGAGCCAAAAAAGTGTATACAGTTTAAATAGATAGTAGTAATTGACAATCTTATCCTTATTAAACTCTATTACAAAGTTGTAGTAATTGAAAGTCTTATCCTTATTAAACTCTATTACAAATTTGTAATAATTGACTGTCTTATCAACACATTTCCAAAAAGAAGAGAACCAAAAAAGCGTATACAATTTAAAGAGATAGTAGTAATAGACAGTCTTATCCTTATTAAACTCTATTACAAAGTTGTAGTAATTGACAGTCTTATCCTTATTAAACTCTATTATGTAAAGCTGTAGTAATTAATAGTCTTATCAACACATTTCCAAAAAGCAGAGAGCCAAAAAAGCGTATAAAGTTAGACTGATTCATTGGTTCTTTGCATGTTCCTTAATTCATTGATATGTGAACAAAACCAAAAATTTTATGCTTTTGGGGATTTTTGGGGTAAGTTTAAATTAATTTAGAATGGGCCACAGATGTTATTACAAAATTTTATAAAATAATGGTTCACAAACTATGTGACACTAGACCGGGGTAACCCTTGAGGTAGAAGTCAAATATGTTGTTAAACAACAATGAGTTCTGATGTATTTTTTTCAAAGATATGTAAAAGGTACATGAAAAAAAAAAGTTATATGCCAGGGGGAAAATGAAGAAACAGAGCCACACAAAAGAAACACTGACAAAAAAAAAAATTGGTGAAAGTAAATCCATTCCATTTTTAGGTTAATTGTTGTATAGAGAGGTAACCAATACAAACTATAGTATATGTGCTTGTTAAAAATATGATTTCTCTTATGCATGAATTCCGTACATGGTTTATTACAAAATTATATTCCATCTTATATTTTGGTTAAATAAATAGGCATCCAAAGTTTTATAGAAAAACTAAAAGTTCCTCAAACTATACCTATGTCTCAACAAAACTATATCCTTTCAAAACATAGTATGAAAATTTAACAAATACAAAATGCAAAGAAATTACCCCTACCATTTTTTTTAACAGAAAAATAAAATATTCCTTGACTTTGGATTTAAAAATAATTGAAATTATCAGACGAGGATGGAATTTAAACTATTTAACATAGGTTTCTAGATTGCGGGTTTTCCATGAAAATTTTATGTTAAAGTTGTTTTGTTAAATTTTTTTAAAATATAACAAATCCTAAATCTAAATTATAGTAAATTGTTTTGGTATTTATTTCTTTATAATCATTTGTTTTGTAAGTATATTCAACTCAAACTATGGAGTTTAAGTTTCATTTCTCGTATGTTGGCTTAGATTTTTCCACTTTAGAAGAAACAACTACAATCTGAAGCATTATATTTCAGCTCAATTCAAGATTTGAGACAGTTGGGATAGGATAACAGGGAGAATGTTAAACGTACCTGGAAAGTCACAGCAGAGGAAGTTGAAGACATTGAAGACAAAGATCCTTGAAGACGCTAAAGACAACGATCCCTGAAGATGTTGTGGAAGACCTCTGCGACCACAAAAATTAAATTAAAACCAAATTTTAAAAAAAAACAACAAAAAAAAATTACAGAAATTTAAAATTTGGATTAACTTACCTCCTCAACGCGGTGCAAATCAACAAAAATCCCGCGTCACAACAGCAAATGAGCTAAATCCGCGTGGAACAACAGCGAATCAAATAAATTCGTGAGGGACAACAGTGAATCAGCGATACAGAAATAAGCGCACGAGATAAATGTGAACAGAAACCTGGAACAGTTTGTTGGCGATATATTTATAAAATAATAGTTCAGCCGAATTTTTTTTGCTAGTTTTCCAAAATCAGGCGAAAAATATATTTGCCATTGTTGTGAGTACGTCGTCAATGTAAATGGCAAACAAAGTTCAGCCGAACTAAATTCAATAGTACGGTCGAACTTCTGAATAGTTTGGTCGAACTATGGAGGAAAAAAAAATTCCGCCCCGAATTCTCACAAAAGTGTTACCCATCTTCACATTTTCACCCTAATACAAGGATAACGAGGTTTCCACTTATCATCAGATGGTTCATTCTTTCTGGTTTTCTCTTTGGTAGACACATTTTGTTTGTTTTTATTCTTTCCTTTATTCTTATTACCAGTTTTGGATTTAGCTGTAGATGAATCTACAGCATGAATGTCGGCAGAAGTTTCAAGGGAAGAATGTACTTTCGGTGAATCTGGTAAATTTATGATAGGAGAAGTAGTTTTGGAGGACTTATTCTTACTCTTATTAGCGTTAACTAAACCAACTACACTGTCTGCAGCATGAGACCCTGAAGGAGTTGTAGTAATTTGACCAGGACGTGGTAAGTCAGGAATATTTTCATATAACATACCCGACTGTGTATATACAAGGTCTATGTATTGAGCTTGAGAAATGACCTGTTCTTCTGTAACAACCGATCCCTTAGCCACATCTTCAGTGATATTTGGAAGAAATTATTTAATAAACTATTATGCCAAAATATGATCCCGAATAAAAACTTTCAATAAACATCTTCTACGTCTCCATTCCTATATGTCATCTGATATGTATGTAGACGTAGATTGTTTTAATGAATTCAAGAGTTCTGCCCCATTGTCGTATCTAACTGGCAACTGAAAGTGTGTTAAGAAAGTTGTTGCTAACACATTGAAATTGTTAAATGAGCCACATGGTAGTTCTATATACCGTTTTATAGCTAAACCTTCAGTGTTCTCTGAAACAGTCTTAATCGAATGGAATCATCGATTAAATATTTGGATGCACACCAAAGGTGGTAATTCATGACAAGGTTTGAGTGGTCCTCACATAATTTACCTTCGAACTTAGGAATATCACTGGGCAACTTATTCGGCATTGGCGGCCAATACAGAAGATAATATATTGGATCATTTGTTAGGCACGACAAATCGGGTAAATCCAAAGTAGCTATGAATGGAAACCAACTGTTAGGGTCTCACTGAGAAAATTTATAACCTTGTCGAACTATACCAGTACCAGGAGGAGGATATCTAGGATATCCCGGAATAGCTTTAACATTTGGGACTGGAATGCCTCTCGGATAACTATGATTTTCCAAACCATATGGAGGTTGAGTTGGTATCTGAAATGTGTTACCAGGGTACGATTGATGTTGGTATACTGTATTTTGTGCTACAGGTCCATATTGATACTGCCCTTGATACGGTTGATAAAAAAATTGAGGTTGGCTTCTTACAATTGTACTTGTACCAGGTTATCCCGCAGGCATCTGAATAGTAGTCTGAATTGTGGGTCCAGGTTTTTGTATAGTGACTAGAGGGATTTGTTGTGATACTTGAGGGATTGTAGAAATAGGGGCTGCAAAAATTCCAGGGATAGGTGTGGTAGGTTGAACAGAAGTTGGTGCAACAGTTTGAGGTGGAGTTCTAGGTGTACTCAGACTAGGTTGTTGAACAATACTAGGTGCAGATACTTGTGGCATAACTTGAAGCATAGGTTGGATAGGTTGTTGGATTTGACTATAGCCAATTGGTTGACCAGGTTTATTATAAGGTACTTGCACGTTAGGTTGCAAATTCTGTTGATTTGGTGTCAGATTCCACACCGTGTTTACTCTAGGATAAAGAGCTCCAATTAAAGGTTGTGCTGCATAAGACAGACCATAACCAGGTTGATAATTTGGAATGTATGTTTGATAGTTGGCTAGATCATTCCCACTAAAATATTTACCTCCTTGAAATAATCGTTGTTTCGGGTAGAACTGTTGCCCTAAAGCAAGTTGTTGTCCTTAAAAAGATGGTTGCACTGGCATAGGGTACTGTCCTTGAAGATGCTACGGACCCTGAATTGAGTACTGCCCTTGAGGTTGATATTTTCCTTGAGGTATGTACTAGCCTTGAGGTATGTACTGTCCTTGAGGTTTCCCCCCAGGTACTAAACTACTACCTTGAGGATGCCCCCCAAGCATTAAGTTACTACTTTGACGGTTAGGGTTAGGAAGGTTTCCAGACATCATGTAAACTTATTCCGCGTTCAAATTTTCGGTATGTGATTCATTTGGACCAGGTGATTGTATAAGTTTTTCAGGAGAAAAAGATGCTCCTGAGAAAGTACCAGAAATTGACTAGTATCCCATAGGAACAGACGGATGACCATACAAATATGATTTTGGCGATATAGAGAACATGGATGACTCACCATAAATGTTTAATGAAGGTCTGTAATTACCTCTCGGTATGGCGTAAAAAGTAATTTGGGGTGGCGAATAGTTTATACCATAATTGTCTAGAAAGTTTGTTAACTGAGAATACCAAGGATCTTGTTTGAAAGGGCTATAGTAAACTAATTCACTTCAACTAAGATCTAAAGATTCCTGATGTGAAGAAAGAAAAACTTCTTCTTTTGTTTCAGTAATTTCTTCAACGCTAATGAGTCCAGGAGGAAGGTTCTCAGTGGTGTGAAACTTCACTAGAGGTGAATCAGGACAACCTGGGGTTGGAGTGATATACCTTGAAGCAGGTTCTAACGTAGTAGGTTCCGTTTCTAGTTCATAAATGTCAGGCTCAGTAGTTGATAATTCACTAGTTGTGGAAGCAAGTTCAACTAGTTCACAAATTGTAAGTTTTCTTTGAGAACTTTATGTTGTTTGAGGTTGATCTACTTCGTAATCAAGATGTATAATTACTGATGTTTCCTCGTGTTCAGTTGATCTAGTCCCTAATTTTTGTCCTTTCTCATATTTAATCTTTTCTAACTGGCTTGATCTGTACTCAGGGGGTTTCCCCTGCATTCTACGTGATTGTCTAGGTAATTCAACCACGATTAAAAGTTTTAGCACACGAAATCAAAAAAAAATTCAAGATGTCCTAAATTCTCTAAGGAAGAAATAAAATTGATCACACACCTACAAAATATAAGAGATTAATTCACACACAGACAGTAGATTCCCACACTAAAAACACTAGTTGGTGATGAAATCCAACATCGTAGAATTCTAATGTGGAAATGGCGGTTGGAACAGTTACCCCGAAAACCTGCTTAATGAAACAGTCTGGTCCAAGTATCTCCACTTATACCATCTCAAAGTGAAAATTACCCTCCGAAAAGTCTAAGTGAGTCTAGTCGACTCCTGCTCCAGGTACAGTGGAACCTTTCCTCCACCATCACCTTGGGAAAAAATCCTAAATTTTATAGTCACTAAGGTCACCAACGGGAAAAAATTTACCTGGGGTAATACTTTATGATCCGATATACACGCAAGGGCAAAGTAACTAGCTCAATCCCCTTGAAGGCTCCTTGATATAATCCAAAGTTTAACAAGAAGTGACCCCAAGCTCCTCGACAATGGTCTATCTGAGGTTTACCATTTCTAATATGTGCACATATGCTATCTTTCCCAATGAGATAGGTACGATTACCTCACTAGTTCTGACATGATCTCGTGCTTGACTCTTTTAAGAAGAGCTTCTGAGAGCACAAATGCTACAATTGGATTTTTCTACCGCAAGAATGCTACTTATTTGTTTGAACCGTCTTGGAATGTTAATTACAACCTGTTCCAAGGCAATAGCCTAAGCTATGTTGGTGGAAAAGAGCCCTAGAAAATGTAAAATATCTACATTGATTTTATTAAAACATTATTTTTAATTTGGCTGTTACTCAAGACAGAAGGAATGGAAGTGAAACTTCAATGATGTTTTATGACCCGAGTCAAAAATACGCTAAATGCATCTAAATGAAAATTGCAACTCTTTTCTTTTCAATGAATCTTATTTAAGGGAAATATTGGGAGATTTAACGATTTTAAAAACACAAATTATTTCACTCATAAACAAAATGTTTGAAAAGAAGACGATTTCTTTGAGAACTCAATTTCGAAAAAATGATCTATTACTCATTCAAAATGAAATTCCTTTTTCAATCAGATCAGAGACTACAAATCATTAAACAAACTATTTCAAAAAATAAAACAATATCTAAAACTCCTAAAAACATAAAATTCAAAATCAAAAGAAAAACTCTAACTTTCATGTCTATCTAGAAAGTTTGAGGATGTTTTCTCCAAGTTTGTGATCAAACCATGAATAATTCCTACTTATCTCTGCAGAAATGAAAACATCCAAAAATGGTTTGGTGTGAAAATCAAGCTTTAGTAAGATAAAATCTCTTCCAATTTTACAAATGAAAATGAAATCAATTTTCATAAAAGTAAGGTTTGCTATGGGTTTAATGGCTCAAAAAGGGAAAATCATCATACCAGTAAGCTAAGGTATATGAAGGTTTCTTATATGGAGCAACAAGAAATTATGGCAAACACTCACCCATAAAATGAAAATATGATGAAAAATCACACAAACGCAAAAGTTGCTTAACAAAAATTCACACATAAGATTTTGATAGCTAAGGTAGAGTGCGGAAAACACAAAGAATCATGTAATCTGGCTGGTAAAAAGAGAATTTTAACTTTTTCAAAAATTTTCCACAGGTCTACAAGTTCTAATGGAGAATAGAGCGGTACTACACTGTTTTGAACTAAAAACTGTGGAGGTTACCACACTATTTCCAGATAAAAACCGCGGAGGCAAGGAAAAGTATGGAAAAAAATAAATATTTAGCTTTTATTTTCAGGGATTCTTAGAATTTATCTACCCAACCCAGTCTCATACTAACCAAAATAAAAAAACTCTTAAAATTCAAACTAAAAAATAAAAAAGGAAAACTATGTTCTATTCCCATTATGGTTGCCATTTTTTTATGTCGATTAATCCCTCTTGCGAACAAGAGCGATCTCCCTTGTATTCTACGAATAGCTAGAAAAAAACATCCATTTGTAAATCATTTTCTCTAGATTATTTGCAATTCAGAATTATTATAAACAAATAAAGAGGACATGCCCCTACCTTGAAATCCAACGTTCGTTGCAGTCTTTTATCCAGTCGTTCCAAAGAGGCTTCTTCAGTAAGTAGAACCTACAATCAAAGACAGACAAAAGAATTAAAAGCACCTGCAACATATAGTAATTAAGAATAGCTAATCTAACTTAGTGATCAAAGAATCTAAGTGTTGAATTATTCAAAGAAGCACAAGAACAACTTAATGAGAAAAGGAGATCCATATGTATTATCTTGAATGAAAAGAGTAACTTTACAACATGATGCATTGATGTTGTACAAGTTTCTCCCAGGGTTCTGAACAATCGTTCCTCCTTCAGTTTGAAAAGCCTTCCTCTCTTTGAACTAGCATGGATTTATGGACATAAGGATGTGAACATTCTCGTGACAACAACAACTAGTGTAGAGAGTATGCTCTCTCGATAATTTCTTCAGTAATTACCTCATATATGCTACCCTTGAGACTGAAAAATGATCTCAATTTATAGGAAAATGGAGGTAGTTTCAGTTCCATGAAGAGGGGGATGGATTCCTCTCATGAAGGGATTTGAGCTCCATAGACTAGGGGATAAGATCCATGAGTGGGGAGATAGAGCTCCATGAGTGGAGGGATAAAGCTCGAACTGATCATGCCTCTAGAAGCTTCCAGTTGGGAGAATATTCGAATAGCTAGGCTTCTAGAACTTTATTTTTCCTTTAATTGACTTTTTACAAGGATCTGCAGGTTTTATAATCAGAACATGCGGGAGCTGCCGCAAGATATAGAACAAATATCCGCAGACCCGCAGGAAAGGGCTAGGAAAAGTGCAGAGTTAGAATTTTAAGGGTTTTAATGAGCTTTTCTCCAATTCCAACACTTGGTTTAGGAAAATTAGGTTTTTGACTTCTAAGGGAGCATAATATTGGTAGTGATGGACCTATATGGACATTCAAATGTCATGGTGACCAGATAACATGTAACAAGAGGCTACCATGCTTCATCCATTCTGTTCAATTTAACCCATTATCAAAACACCATGGATTGCACTAACAAATACAATATTGTACAACAATGCAATTAAAATTTCAAACTAAAATAATGAAAACCAATCACACCAATAAAAAAATACTTCATACAAACATTTCATTATAAACATTAATGGCACTATCCATATGTCCACCTGGAATAGAAACTAGTGCAGATGGCACAGGATGATTAATATTTATCGGCCATCCTATAAAACCACTAGGAACAGGAGCAACTGCAGGTTGAAATGGCTGCAAACAGTTTCATGAAATTTTATTAAGAAGAGCTAGATACAGATGGACCAATAAATGTATGATGCATATCAAAAGGTGAAGAAACATAAACAAAATATTCAAGATGTTAATCAAAATTGTGACTTACACTATATGTTGTAGGAAAGGGAGGAAAATCCACTTGGTTTGAAGTTGTCCCTGTAAAAGAATTGTTTGCTTGAGATGGAATTCGAGCTCCATTTGTAGGCTCATAGTTTTGATCCATAAATATTGTTGTGACATTTGGATTAGATCGAGGATTTTTTCAACAACGATGCTGCTAATTAATACTGTAGAAAATCACAACATATATAGGAATACATCATATGGTTTTTAGAAGTTGCAATAGTTTCAGGGTGAAGTGTTCTTGGAAAGCAACAAATTTAATATCAAGAAGTTGTATTTTTGAGGTTCCAGAGAAAAAGTGATCAATTTTAATATGAAATGATTAGAAATGTAGAACCTCTGATTAATGAGTAATCTGAGCCTAGAATTTTCCATGGCAGGGAAGTTCAGATTTTGTTTGATGGCATCATTGCTTTCAAGAAGATTTTTAATATTCAGAAATCCAAGGGTTCGTTGAGCCTTTGTATGTCAACTATAGTATTTAAGTTCCTCATTTTCCCTACATGTAACCAACTAATCGGTCAGATGATTACCAAAGAAAATAAAATATGATATATGGTAGTGAAGCACAGTAGACAGGAATATACTTGAAGCTGTCCAAGGTGAGAAGGTCTACTAGCGGAAGGTGGACATATGGACTGAAATATTTGAACACTTCCATATCATTGCCCATTATATCCATAGCTCTTAATGAATATTTCCTACAAAATCAAAGTGGGCTTAGAGCATCCTCATTTTTTTCCTTATTACATTATGAGTTGCATTATTACTATGAAATTCTAATGACTAGAGATATGCATAATTATAAGTATCAAAGCATTTTCCTAAAACAATTTTGAATGAAGGACAACAAGCCTATATCAATTTTTCTCCACAAAAACTGAAAATTTTCAGACAACAAGCACTATAATGATGTTGATTGGGTTACAGACATTGATGGCATTGTGTTGATTGGGTTATAGACATTGATATACGACTCCTCTGTGTATAGTCTCAGTAGTATAATTATGGCACTATTATTTTAGTATAATATATTGATATCTTTAGTGACCTATATTGACCATGACATGATGGATGAGGTATAATACATTATAATAGTGATGTATACGAAACCTAGATAGTGATACTCCAATAATCTTATGATAGTGACTGCAACTATGGACTGTGACCTATATGTATTGTTGTAACCTCGTGGTATAACAATAATTCAGATGTCAGTGACTTAGAGTTAATCAAGCTCAAAGCTCGAATCTTAGATTATAACAGACTAGATGCTGATATATACATGATATTATACATTTTTGTGATTAAGTCATAAAACTTGTATTCTTTATCAAAGGTTTATTATGGAAATGAATACCTTATTTTCTGCAGACTATAATAGGGCAGACTCATGAACAATATTTGAAGCAGACTGAGATATAATCTAGTAAGAGATATCTTACTCCTGTATTGTGGCATTATCGCAGTGCCTTGAAATTTGTAGCAGTGATATATCTCCTAGATCTAGGTTGTCAAGAATCTTACATAGAAGTATCGTTCACAATGTTGAGTCTCTAGCACTGTAAACCTTGTAGCTACTGATATGTGATGTAAATATAAATGGCACAATCCTCTGTGTAAAGATAAATGACAAAGGTATGTAGAAAATCATATGTAACATCAAGGTTTTAAGTTGAATACACCCTTAAATTGTGACAATATTTGAAGATCTAAATTCATTAGTTGAAATACCTCTATGGCTCAAATATGAAGAGTATAAGTTAGGGTAGTCTATCAAAAGCTTTTATGGCATCATATCATTCTTTGAGCTATCTTGTAGAGAACACCCTTGGAACATTGTGATGATTACCTTGTTCACTTGAACATCCATAATTGTTGGTAGCTTAATACTATTGAATTTTTCTATATCCCTTCTGGAGGTTGTAATATCAAGTGATTGTCTCTAAAGTAATAGCTTGGAAAATAACATAAATTTCCTCTCCAAATATTCTATTGGCAAAATTTTTAGATAGTTACATTTGTTGAGTGTAGCTATTGTATGCCTTTTGCAAAGTCTGAGAATTATGAAAGGCGTGACATTGAGATATAACAAAGTCACTGTACAAGAGTGTGTATTGTTGAATACACTATACAAGAGTTTGTACTATTGAATACACTATTCGGTCATGGAAAAGGAGATGGGCTTGGTGGTTGGAGATATTGGTACAGTTGAGGTGAATAAGGGTTGTGTAGGTGACCCTTATAGGGTGGTGGAGCCTCAATGCGATGGAACTATAGAAATGATGACCAGGTAATAGTTTTTTTTTGGCTCTGTTCCCATAAAATTCTTGAGTATGGTTGTTTCCTTTTATTTTATTTTTTTATTATTTTTTAAATGTGATATTAAACTTGTATCAGGTACCATGTAGGTTCGAGCTAGTGTTAAATAATGTGTGTTATCCTACATTATAGTATCATAATTCAATCTATACAATAGTTATTTTATAATTGACAGGACACTAAGAAAACATATTTTTATTTCTATTTGGTGAAGCTCAGGGCTCAAAGGTAACTCCATGCTATCAGTTATCAGTTCATCGTTGCGTGGCAGGTTCACATTTCCTGCTCCTGACATGTTGATCATCACAATCTAGCCACTTACGATTTTTCTCATAGTGATACCTATTGCGTAGGGCATTCCAAAATCACCCACCTTTAAAGTTACCAACGATGTTACTCAAGGGAGGGTCAAAGGTAACAATACATTTTTCTACCTCTATATTCCCTGAAGAGGAGGCAGGTCGTACTCATACAAAGCCTAGAAACCTATCATCACCAATAAATAGTTTTTTTGGTGTTACATTGATATAGGGAAGATAAAATGGTTTTATTTTTAGCCATATGATAACATTATTTAAAATCTAGAATCCTTATCCATATCTTGAATGCATTGAAAAAAAAAATAGAGAAGAACATGTCGTTTAGAGGAAAGATTAGAAGAGTAGAAGGAGAATTATCTGGATGGATGTTAGTTTTTTTCCTGTTTCGAGGGCTTTCTTCTTTTTGAAACCTTTGACCCTGGACGATTATTTCACCTTCAAAAATCTCACTCTTCTCAGGTTTAATGCCTTTTTACTTAACTCCTTTATCATCTTTTGGTGCAGGAGAAGGTTGAGAGGGTTCATAACCCTTGAATAGTTTTTTTTTTCAGGATGTTGTTTTTTGGAGTGCTCTGGGCCTTGCATTTTGTGTGCCACTAAGGTTTTGTTAGAGTTGCCTGCAACACTGATAAGTCCAAGATGCGAGAGATTATGTTGCTCCCGTATTATAGAATCTTAAAATGTGTCAAAAGAGGGTATTCTATAAGAAACACCATTAAAAATAAAAAGGTTCCATGGTAGAGTGAAAAGTGCATACAAAAATAAAATAGTAAATTCCATAGTTTAAGGAACAACAAAAATTAGTTGATCATCATCTTTATCAATGACAAAGTCTAGAAGTGAGAGTCAGAGAGACTTAAATTTTGAGAGAAAATCTTCAATGACAGTACAATCATTATGATTGGAAACATGAGTTGATATCTAAGCTGGTGGGCTTGAATATGGTTGTGCTTACTAAACATAGTTTCCATATTTTTCCAAGTTTCATTTCGTGTATAAACCCCTTGAAGCAGAAACTGCAATTCATTAGAGACTGAAATCTCTACAAGTTGTCATATTGATTTGTTTCTATTGTCCCATTTGGCATGCTTTGATGCATCCATCAATGCAACTTTTGTTGCTATGGTGACTTGGGAAACTCTTTTAATTTTCACTGAATCCTCCATATGAGATGGGAAACTCTTTTATTTTTCAGTGAATCCTCCATATGTGATTACCAGAAGAAATAATTTGGTACTTGTATGTAGGATCTTACTTGAACTTTCCATATTCAATGTAGAAGTAAAATGACACAAAAACTAAGATTGATTGCTTAGAAAGTGTTTGACAAATTCTGGACTTTCAAAAAACACGACACTGGAATTGTGCTTCAATGCAATATTTTTTCCTTTTGGAAGCTTAAGATAAAGGGATTAGAGGGAAGTTTCTGTGAAAACTGTATAGCCAAAATATGAAAATAGTGAAATTTTCAAAAAGAGATGACGTGAGTATGTAGAGCATGCAAAATTAGCTAAGAACCAAAAAAATTGCATTCAAGACAAAGTTCAGATGAGAAAGTTATGCCCTTTTAGAATTGTTGTCAAATTCAAAATAACCAATGGAGGGAAAGCTAGGACTTTGAAATTCCAAATAACCAATGACTGCATGCCTAAAGGATTCCTTTGTAGAGGATAAATCTTACTTCTAGCCAAAAAAAAAATTGATTCCTTTAGAGAAGAGATGAAAGCCTATTTATAGGCAAAAGGAAATTTCCTAGTCTAAAAGGCATAAGCTATGTATAAGAAGTGACTTCAAATTTAAGGTGTCAATTGGTTATGTTTAAATTGTTTATGACTTACACAAGTATGTATAGGGGCTCATTAAGGTTGCGTTGTGTTCAGGACTGATATGACTTAATTAGAAGGGATTTAAGGCTTTTCAAGTCCTATTTAACCCAAGACTATAAATTTAGGGCTTTTTGAATATTATTTAACATTATAATATGACATTTTTAGCTGATAATATTAAGCTCTTTGCATCATAATTAACGTTATAATGACCTAGAGAAGTCACCACCCTAATGAAACTCAATTTGGCACAAGAATACTGCTAGACAAAATTTTATCATGAATTTATATCATCTTTTGGTATATGTTTTCATGTAGTGATGTTGGCATAGTAACAAAATCTCATGTAACTATTGAGTTTTTGGAAGGAATTTCAAAGTTAAGAGCTGTCATTAGGAAATCAGGATTAAGAAATCCTCACCTGGAAGTTCTGATTGGATAGGGGTTGGCACTTTCTTACATGACCGTCACACACATAACCTCAATGATAGAACATTCAAGGTCCATTGTAATTTTATCTTGAACCTAAGAATCATGAATCCGCATACCAAGAGATTGAACATTATTACTAAAACCCCCAAAAATGGTAGTTAATACTAGAAAATATATAGATAAACATATACGAACAAGATTTTAAGCAATCTAAGATATATTCTATTCAGAGATAGCTTAATCTTGTAATGTGGCCTTATCACAGTGCCTTGAAATTGGTAGCAGTGATATATCTCCTAGATCTGGGTTGTAATTTGTCAAGAATATTCCATAGAAGTATCGTTGACAATGTTGAATCTCTAGCACAGTAAACCTTGTAGCTACTGATATGTGATGTAAATATAAATGGAACAATCCCATGTGTGAAGATAAATGACAGAGGTGTGTAGAAAATCATATGTAACATCAAGGGCTTAAGTTGAATACACCCTTGCATTGTGAAAATATTTGAAGATCTAATTTCATTAGTTGAAATACCTATGTGGTTCAAATCTGAAGAGTATAAGCTGAGGCAGTCTTTCAAAAACTTTTATGGCATCATATCATTCTCTGATCTACATTGTAGATAACACCCTTGGAACATTGTGATGATTACCTTGTTCACTTGAACATCCATAATTTTTGGTAGCTTACTACAATTAAATTTTGTTATATCCCTTCTGGAGGTTGGAATATCAAGTGACTATCTCTAAAGAAATAGCTTAAAAAATAACATAAATTTCCTCTCCAGATATTCTATTGACATTATTTTAAGTTATTTACATTTGTTGAGTGTAGGTATTGTATTCAATTTGCAAAGTCTGAGAATTGTGAAAGGCATGACATTGAGATATAACAAAGTCATTGTACAAGAGTCTGTACTATTGAATATACTATAAAAGAGTTTGTACTGTTGAATACACTGTTCGGACATGGAAAAGGAGATGGGCTTGGTGGTTGGAGATATTAGTACTGTTGAGGTGAATAAGGGTTGTGTAGACGACCCTGGTAGGGTGGTGGAGCCTCAATGCAATAGAACTGTAGAAAATGATGACCATATAATAATTTTTTTTGACTCTGTCTCACTTTATATTCAATAAAATTCTTGGGTATGGTTGTTTCCTTTTATTTTTTATTATTTTTTAAATGTGATATTAAACTCGTATCAAGGACCATATAAGTTTGAGCTAGTGTTAAATAATGTGTGTTATCCTACATTATAATATCATCATTCAATCTATATAATAGTTCTTTTATAATTGGCAGGACACTAAGAAAACATATTTTTATTTTGAGCTAGTGAAGCTCAGGGCTCAAAGGTAACTCCATTCTATCACTTATCAGGTCATCGTTTCCTGGGACGTTCACATTTCCTACTCTTGACATGTTGACCATCACAATCTAGCCACTTACGGTTTTTCTCATAGTGATCCCTATTGTGTAGGGCATTCCAAAACCACCCACCTTTAAAGTTACCAGCAATTATACTCGAGGGAGGATCAATGGTAACCGTACATTTGTTTACCTCTATATTCCCTGAAGAGGAGGCATGTCATACTCATACAAATCCTAGAGACCTATCATCACCAATAAATAGTTGTTTGGTATTACATTGATTTAGGGTAGATAAAATGGTTTCCATATGATAACATTCTTTATAATATAGAATCCTTATCCATATCTTGAATGCATTCAAATAAAAAACAGAGTAGAGAATTTCATTTAGAGGAAGGATTAGAAGAGTAGAAGGAGAATTTATATTATGTGGATCACTAAAGTAATCTCTACAATGGTATGAATACATATCAGTATTTTTCATACCCTCTCAGGAATCTGTTCAAAATAAAAATGCATTTTTAACACTCGTATTAGTTAAAGTCTCTATGTGATTATTCTGATCCTAATTGATGTGATCATGTTGTGGTCAAATCGCGATTGCAGCAAACTTATTTTCATTGATTTCATGAATTCACTTAGTATATATATTTGACTTCCAAGAAAAATTAAGTCGACCTATACTAGTTCAAGAAAAAAACAACTATAGTTGAATGGTTCGATATCTTTCTTCAGATTTAGCTTGGAATCTTTGTCCTAGTTTTATTGAAAAATGGACGTGGTAGCTTGCACAAGATTCCTGTGGAAACAATATATATTCGTATCCAACATATAGTCCTATATTTCTAGTGTGGGATATCCATCCTTGAAAGATAGTTCAATCTGAGGGTGACTCAAGTACTTTAGCAAATATCATATTCTCATCAAAACTTTAGAAATCATTAATGTCATATCTGTGTAGACCATTATGTTATAAGTGAAAAGTCAGTGTTGAATGTGCTTTCATATTTATGTAGTTCATCTCGAAATGGCATAATTAAGATGATAGCTATGGAAAGGAATTATCATATACATGCCTATAGCATCTGTGAATCATTCAGAAGCAGAAATTTAGTCTTCCAGCAATGAAGAAATTGGATGACACATCATTCACCATACCTTAAAATGCATATGGTAAACCATTTATTTCAAGGTCTACATAAAAGTTACTAGGAAATGACCTGTTCTCTATGGCTAAGATGGAAATATTGAAACTATTCTTATGAAGGATTACTGTGCACTAAATTGAATTCTACATCATGAAATACAACACCTTGTCTCACATATTAAGACCATTTGATCAAATCGAAGCATGAGGATGGCAAGGCCCTCATCAGTATAGTGTCAGGGAACTAAGTCATTTAGTGTTAGTAATATCTATGCTTACCATAAGTGGCTCCATTGTTTCTTTTTGGTAGCTTGTATGTCAAAATAGGCTAAAATGATGCTAAGGACAGATGTAGTAGGTCAGTAGTATTGATATCAGTAAAGACAACAACTAGGGTTTGTCATAACCCTTGAAGTATAGGTACAAAAAACCATAATTACAGTAGGTGCAGTAGAAGAACATTTTGTATTCATATATATAGTACTGCAGTATTGTTAACAAATGAAATTGTGAAAGGCTGTCGAATAGCATATATTTTGAAAAGGTATCCTCTCTAAAGAAGCTACAAGGATCTTCTAGTAAAAGATATTGCAGTAAATTTGATATGGAATAAAACTCACCTGGAGATGTTATCAGCTAGAAGTAGAAGAGCATGGCACTCCAAATCAATCTTTGAAGGTGCCTTAAAGAAGGTAGATATTAGATTCTATATCTCAATAAGTACAATAAGTTGGAGACCCTGAATTGACATCTGGTTTACATTGATTCAGAATCTCATTATGGATATAAACGCCTGAATACAAAAGAACCCTTCTTTTAAATAAATTAGTTGTCCTATAAGGTAAGGTCATAATTGAAGGCCAAATAATTCCTGGATCAATAGCCATACAATTGGTTTCATTGTAGGACATTCAAAGGGAGCTCAAATTTAGCTAATGATGAACCTTTCATTCAAAATAAAAAATAAACATCCTTGCCTGCACTTAAAGGTTTGAAGAGATAGAAAAGCTATTGGACTTCATATGAGATTTCTAAGGTTCTTAATAAAAATTCTATCAGTTTTATGCCTCAAGGCGTTGATCCAATCTATGGATGAGCCCCTTACATATTGGATCAATACTTTGTGATATATCCCTATATACACTACGGGATCTAATATTCCTTGAAAATTCTCACGTTGGCTCGATTGGCAAAGCACATCTAGTGCTATATAGTTTCTTTGAAACCACTATTGAGATATAAAAGCAAGTTTTCTTGCAGTAATTCATTTTTTCTCACCATCATTATTGTAGAAACAGATCCTGAGAATCCATCATATGGTACCGCAAAGTACATTTTTGGGAATGTCTATAGAGATAGATCTCTTGAGGAAAAGGATTTCTACACAAAGGAAGAGAATAATGATAAGATGCTTGCATGGATTTCTGGATGAATCATCTTTTGAAGTTACCCTCTAAATTTTGTAGCGAGTGTTCTGATGATCATTTAATGAGCAAATGCATGACTATCTTACAGTCCATCTATAAAAGGAATGGCATACCTCATTTGCGTAAGAGGGAGTTACTTGTTGAACTCTCATGTATATTATAGAAAAGAAATTCTATATGGAAGGGTACTGTGAAAGTCATGGCATGATTATGGATTCTCTTTAGCATGAAAGGAATTCTGGTCATATGAAATTTCTTTTTCAAAAAAGGTATTGGGGCACCTTCATGATAGATAAAAGCTTAGGCTTGGGGTCTCCCTAAATAAAAGGGAGTAAGGTTAGTTAAATACTTTATGTAAACTGATAAGAACTGCTATGATCACTGCTTTTGGTATGCCTTGCCATAAGAAACTCTTCAGTGAGTTATGCATCCCCATGTATACATCTATATCCCAACACAAATCCTAGGATAGAGATCACCCTTCCATAAGTCAACCCTCCACCCTCAGACAACAATATCAAGACATCCCATTGAGATGGAGAGACACACCATAGATTGAACCTTGATCTATTAATTTTCCTCTATCATAAGTTTCTTCCCTTTGGCCTCAGATGGTAGGAGAGGCAAATATTAGGAGGTTGATGGTCTGCAAGCATGTAGTGCTTCCTCCACATCTTTAGCAAACAGATCTATTGGGCACTGAGGGAGCTACAACCAAGATGTCCAAAAGGATTTTGGAGCCAACCAAATAAAATCATTGTCTAATAGATGATGTGGTGCATAAAACAAATTTAAAAAAATAATAACAGATTACAAATGATTTTAGAAAGTCTGGGCCAATAAATGATAAATCTAACTCAAAGACACTAAATAAGTTACATGAAGAATATATATATATATATATAATCATGGGTGGGTTGACTAGTCACTTTCTTCCAAGTCTCTAGTCAAGTTTCACTGGTATGCCAAAATGTGTCTGGAGTCTAATTCAACCCACAAAATTCCATCTTCTCATGGTTTAATGCTATCTATAACTAAACCATTTTGTAATGGTTCTATATAGTGGCTCTTCTTTTTGGGAGCCATCAGAATGCCTCTAACAGTGAAATTATATCTGCAAATGAAAAATATACCTTTTAATTCCCAATTAAGAATGTAACAACCCTCTCACGTTATTATACACTCTAATAGTGAAATTATATATTCAAATGAAAAATATACCCTTAATTCCTGACGAAGAATGTAACACCCCTCTCACATTGATTACTATAATGTATATGTATCTCTCCCTTTTTTTTTGAACAATATATATATATATATATATATATATATATATATATATATATAGCAAACCCTATAGTTTGAACTAACCACCAAAAGGCATTCGAGTAAGTTCATTCAGCGATAGAGGAAGCTACTCCAAACCCCTTGGTACCTCCAATAATTTGACTCCTATATCGAGGATCCTAAATATTTATAAGTCATGGAATTGACTACTCTCTAGCAAGCCCCCATATATTCGGTCAACTGTTTTGATAAACTTCATCAACCTTAAGCATCCAATCCCCTTCTCATGGGATTATGAGGCATGGACATTTTTGGGGGACATGTAACATCCAACCCAAAAAGGGAGCATGTTATGTATAGGAAAGGGTGTGGACACATTACCCTTATCATTATTCCCCAGTAGTACCCTTCTATCGAAGAGTGGCAACACTTAACTAGGAGATTGATGATGGCCGCCAAGGTAAAAGAGATCAGAAGGCATAACTTCCAAGCATCACGATTCATTATCTAATTCAACCCACAATCGCTAATTTCATGTCAAATACATTGGGCATAAACACTTGATGTGAAGCAATGGAAAAAATGTACACCATGTGCGTTGAGCTGAGAGGCATGTTTGGGCAGCTGTCTCAAGAATTCTGAATTTCATCATCAACACCACTGTCTATGATGCATATCATCAAAGAAAATATCCTCTAGTTGTCCTTGGAAGTGAGGGGGTAAAAAGAGGAACTTGGGTTTTTCTTGTGAAGAAGCAAATTTGAGAGTGCATTGGCTGGTTAAGTTTCTTTAGCAATGCAATAAATAAAAAGAAAATAAGAAACAAAAAATATTGGAAAATGAATGGATACTCATATTCAATCACATCGAAGACATAGTTCCTCACTAAGATACCAAATTATCATTTACAATATTGATGAGGCCTTAGGATTCCATCATAATATCTAGAAGTAATAGCACAAGTTATGTATGGGAAAGGGTGTGGGCACATTACCCTTATTAGAATTACCCAATACTACCCTTCTATCAAAGAGTGGAAACACTTAGCTAGGACATTGATGATGGCCGCCAAGATAAAAGAAAGCAGAAGGAAAAACTTCCAATCATTACGATTAATTTTCTAATTCAACCCACTATACCTAATTTCATGTCAAATACATTAGGCATAAACACTTGATATGAAGCAATGGAAAAATGCACCCTATGTGCATTGAGCTAAGAGGCATGTTTGGGCAACTATCTAGAGAATTCTAAATGTCATCATCATCACCACTGTTTGTGATGTAGATAATCAAAGAAAATCTCCTCTAGTTATCCTTCGAAGTGAGGGGTAACAAAAGGAACTTGGGTTTTTCTTCTGAAGTATAAAATTTGAGAGTGCATTTGCTGGTTAAGTTTCCATCGCAATGAAAAAAATAAAATGAAAATAAGAAACCAAAAAAATGGAAAATGAATATAAGTCTGTTAGACTTCATCAGAGGAGATACAATTTAAATAGACATCTTACATACAGATTCACAGATATTAAGTTTTCAAAAATTCAAACAAAAATGAATACAAGCAATGGGACTATTATACAACAACCCATTCCAAAAGTATTTTCTATTGTCAAATCTTACACAAACTCAACTCTAATAATTTGGTTTCCTAGAAATGTAATAGCGAAGGTTTTCCATCTTGAAGAGGAAACATGTGCCCTACTCAGGTTTGAGTGTTGGGTGCACATGCAAGTATTCAAGTGTGTTGCAAGTAGAAGGATCCAATTGTGGAAGGAAAGGATTCTTCCATGATAGCAGGTCCCTTTGTGAGCCGAACCTAGCACGACAAGCTCTCTCAGAGGATAAGCGCAACTTGAACCTCTTTTTATATGGTAATAGATACCAAAGCTAGTGTGAGCACTGGCTTCTGTCTGTTGCAGGCAAGGTTTATGGAGTCCATCCTCTTGCAAACTGGATGCTCTTGATGCTTCTCTCGTGTTTGGAGAGTGCAATGAGGCTCTTTGCATTTTCTGTAAGAAGGCTTCTTTGTCCCCTACACTGCTGCATGAAAAGGGAAGCAATGTCATCCATCTAGGTTAGCATGGTAACAATCCTTCCAATGAATGTTTTGGGTGAGTATGATATCGGTGTCTCCATGGGATCACTGTTGGCAATAGTGATTACAAGAGCCACAATTTTGAGATTATGAAAGCTTACCTCCAAGTTAATTGACCCAATTTTGGCAATGCTAGTAAGAAGTTGAATTTGGCCATTATGAAGTTCATTTAAGTTGTGCTCCATGTGCCATGATAGGACTTCCTTTCTCAACCAGCTTCCAATCTTTCCTATGGCAATAGTTTTGGTCTGTATTTGTAGTCTTTTCATGATTTATATTCATGGGCAGTTGTAGGGTAATTTGTTTGTGATTTATTATCTGGCAGTATCCAAACTGTTTCCTCAACGCTCTTATGCTTGAAGTTTTGTTGTGATTTTTATATTTCCCAACTTTAGCATCTTTCTAATGGGGTCGTTAATACATTAGCTATTTCACTAAATATTTAATCCTTCCACTAGGCTTCTATTCTCACTATGATGCACTGTTACCATAATTGCCTGTTTGAAAACGTGAAAATGTAATTTATTGTGTTTTTGGGGTTTTTTCCTTTTGCCGATGTTTCCAAATTTTTCCACTAGCAGGGACCATTGACATTTTGATCAAACAAGGTTGGTGATAACAGTGTTTGATTCCCCTACTAGCAGGGAACCTTGACAGATTGGTCAAGCAAGGGTTCCCCTCAAAGTGTGATATTTTCACCCCTATGAAAACGTGGGGCAATCATGACCTTCAAGTCTAGAAAGACACGAAATTTTCCATTATAGTGATGAACAATATCCCATGTATTGATATGTGTTGGGTGCTTCACACTTCCAGTATTCATGAAGCATCTCTGATAGTTTCCTTTTTCCCCGATTTCATTGGCAAACGAACTTAGATACTATATTTATTTTACTAAAAGTGCTTAATGTCACGGATACCTAAAAACCCTTTTACTATTTCCCTTTCGAAATTGTTCTCCTATATTGGCTAGCTGTGTTATGTTTATATTCTAATTTTCCTGATACAATAAGCTCATTTCTTAAAAAAAAAACTAATATGCATAGCAGTGTTTTTATATAGGATAGAGCCTTATGACATGAAAAATTATCCAAATTATTTTATAACTGAAATGAATTTGTTGTGATCCAAACAATTTTCTGTAACAGGTACAAATTCCTTGAAAGAGACCACACAAACTGAGAAATTCATAAATTAGAAAACAATAAGCGTGGAGAGAGAAAATATCACGCTTTTGAAGAGAGAACATACAAAGATTAAACAAAACAGAGGAATTCAATGGGGCAAAAACCAGTGCTCAAACCCCTGGCACCGTGGAAAAGAATAGATAAATAAGATTGCTAAAAGTAAGTGAAAATATTGAAAACATAGCTCTTTACATACCTGTATGAATGTCAGTAACAACAGCTTTGAAAAACCCTGTAAAAATTTTCTCTCCCACCTTATCCTCCACCTTCGACATGGGCTTGTGCTACACAATCCATTTTTCCCTCCTCTTTTTTGGTTTATCTGTGATCTGAATTTTGGTTAGTGCATATGAAATAACCCTTGAAACCTAAAGGTGTAATGAATAGAAAATATATTTCTTAACCCAAATATGTACTACATATAGTATAAATAGATATTTCTTAACCCAAAGGTGAAAGAATGCTTCTTATATATAACTTTACATTTGCATACTAATATCACAACCCATGGGTGCAAGAATTTTTCTCATATATAACTTTACATCTACATACTAAGATCACCACCTACTACTTACATTCAACATCCAGGATTCCATTGTTATTCATGAGTTTAATTGTTGCTTTGATGTTTGAAATAACATCGTCTGTTATAAATAACATTTTCATACTAATATCACTACCCATTGCTTACATTCCACGTCCAGGATTCCATTGTTATTCATGAGTTTAATTGTTGCTTTGATGGTTTAAATAACATCGTGTGCTATAAATATGTTATGGAAATGATCAATTTCTTGGACGCATTCTTAAACCTAAATAAAACTTAAGACACATGTTACGTTTCAATGTTTCAACATTTCCCCTTGGCATGTTATATTTCAAAATTTCATCATTGCCCCTTGGCATCACATTTGGATGATTCTCATTGCTACTTTTTATGATCACATAATACACTTCGAATAAAAAAAAATTGTCTTACATTTGGCATCATACAGTTGTATTATAATGGTTCATGAACGCTAAAGTGGTTTCATTATCTCAAGCAATTGTATTGCCAGTTCCGACTATTGTTATTTCTTGAATTATTATAAAGCTTTTTAGTGTTATATTTGCTATGGTAACCTTTCGTATCATGGTCTTTTAATTTTTATTATTGGATTCATGAAAATTTTGACATTATAATCTTGTTAACTAGAACTATGGGTGAATTTTAGAGTGTTATAAATAATATATTTGTTAACCAAGCCACATAATTAGGAAATATGCAAAGTCAAATATGAAAAACATAACAGAAGCGGGAGAATTTATCTATCAATCGTGAAATGATTTCCTATCAAATTACATATCAATGAAAAGAGAATCTAGTGTGTGCTTCCCTCTTGGTTTTGGAATGTTTATTCAATCTGAAAAAGCCACCATAAAACAACCTTGGCATAGTAAGCATGTTCCACATCATACTACAAAGTGACACATTTTTTATTTTTTATAGACTATATGCGTCATACACACAAGGGAGGGACGCCATGTGACAACTCCCCCTCTGCACTCTGAATCTATGTTACTCACAAAATCACATCATGTGGCCTCATGATCCTGGCTTCGTCTCTGGATTTATTGGTGTGAGCATTAACGTTGCCATCCACCAAATTTTCCATCATGTTAGAAGTGCAATTTGCTGTAAGGAGGGATTGAATTCTCTGAGAGATCTAGTAATGAGAATTGAACCTATTATGTACTAGATTAAGAAGTATTGTCAGGCATTGAATAGGCTGAGAGGAATTCCCATTTCAGCTCAAAGTGATAGTAATATGAAGGAGTCAGTTTTCAATGATTGGCTAAAAAAATTGGACAACTTCTCCAAATAACATCGACAATGGTGCAGGAGTGCACGATACCTAATCATGACTTCATTTATTGCTATCAATGTAGTAGAATAATCACTCACCTCAATAAAGAAATCAGCCAGCATCTTGAATTGGTTAATTCTAAGGGTTGGGTAAGCGTCCTAGAGGGACTTGGGAAAACGTCCCAAAGTCATTGAGGGTGAGAATCATAGGCGTGTGAGAAGAAATTAGAGGAGAAAAAATGTATGTGGTGTAACAACGGGATGACGTGCAACGTTTGGGTCCAATGTCGGTGTTGCAAACATCCTTGGAAGGGGTTTTCCTTCCTTACAAAGGCGTGCCTGGCTTGCAGGTGCCCATTCTGGAGCCGCCGATAGTGCCAGAACAGATGTGACTGCTCACGTTTGGATCGTATGTGCATTTGTCACAGGTGGATATTAACTAGCCTTGGCAGTCTCGTTCAGTGTTTCTCAATTGTTCTTACACCCTTTCTGGGATGTGATCGGAGTGATGAAGAGCAGTAATACATAGTAGGAGACAATCACCAACTACTTGCTGCAATTGCTCAGCAAATCATTGCTCATGTTATTTGCAGACGCCATGGAATGGAACTTCAACAAAAACTCAAGATTAAACATAGCTATCGATTAAACGGGAACTATTACCTCAAAATGGGAACTCTAAAAAAAAAAAAAAAAAAAAAAACCATGAAAAAACAACCTGAAAACGGAAATTTGTATTCTGGAATAACCTCTCTTTTTCTCGGGCTAAATTTTCAACATTTTTAAAAAATGGAAGTAAAAGGCAATTTGTTTTTGTGCAAAAAACACAACAAAAATGAAAAGTTTTATTGTGGAATAACCTCTTTTTTTTCGGAGTAAATTTTAAACATTTTTTAAAAATAGAAGTAAAAGCCAATTTTTTTTGTGCAAAAAACACCCTGAAAACGAAAAGCATTGAAACAAAAAATTTAGAACAATAAAAATTACTTTTAAAAATGTAAAAAAAAAAAAAAAAAAAAAAAAAAAAAAAAAAAAAAAAACATTTTAAAATAATTGTAAAAAAAAAAAAAATTGTTATTTCTTTTAAACTAAACAATTTTTAAAATAAAACAAAAAAAAATTAAGAAAAAAAATAATAATGAAATTTTAAAAATTAAAATTTAAAAATATATTAAAAAATTTAAAAAAAAAACAAACTAAAAATATTAAATGTAGAAAAAAAAATTTTAAAAAAAATTTAAATTAAAATATACCAATTAAATATAAAAAGAAAATTTTATTAAATTAAAAACAACCAAATTTAAATTTTAGAAGAAAAAATTAAATTTTAAAAAATACATTAAATTTTAATAAATTTATAAATTTTAAATAAAAATTAAAAATTAAAAATAAAAATGAAATAAAAATAAAAAACATTATTTAAATTAAAATTTACAAAAAAAACAAAAATTAATTAAAAATTAAAAATGGAAAAGTAAAATAAAATTAAAATATTAAATTAAAAAAAAAAAGTTATTAAAAAAAACAAATAAATTAAAAAAATAAAAATAAATTTAAAATTTAAAATTTAAAATACTAACCTTCGTAGCCTTTTAAGATGTCAAAATTATAGTGAGCTCGGGAGGCTTCTCTCCAAGCTTTTTGAGCATAGGAATAAAATCTTAAATCAAATTAAATAACTCTTTTCTTTAGGTCTGATAGACTAAAGATTGGTCTCAGCGAACGTTAACCATCATCATCATCATCATCATCATCATCATATATATATATATATATATATATATATATGATTTTATTAAATTTAAAAAATATATTAACATAACAAATTAAATATAAAAAACAAAATTTAATTTAATTTTAAAACAAAAATATTAAATTCTAATAAATAAATGAATAAACAAATAAATTTTGAAATAAAAAATAAGATAAAATAAAATAAAACTTTTAAAATGAAAATTTAAAATAATTTAAAAATCAATTAAAAATAGAAAATAGAAAAAAATAAACGCGTAGTCTAAAAAAGAAGTAGAATGGCACAAAATCCGGCAAAGATTTGCTCAGAATCTTGTTTATATTTGTTAAAATTTAGTATTTTGAGTGCCTAAGGGTTTTTTATAGTGTTGAATCCATTTCCACTATCAAAAATGGATTCCAAAAACTCCAACTACTTGATTTTTTAAATTTTAGTTTACCGGATTCCGGCAAAAAACTGTTGTCCGGGCTATTCCACATGCTAGATAGACAACTTCAAAAATAAATCAATTTAAAAAGAAATTATATATATATCTATATATATATATATATATATAATTTTAATTTAATTAAAAATATTAAATTTTATTTAATTAAAAAAAGACAAAATTAAAAAAAAATACTAAATTTAAATAAATTTAAAAATAAAAATAAAAAATTTATTAAATTTTATTAAATTAAATTTAAAAAATAATAAATAATTAAAAATATAAATATATATAATCAAATTAAAAATAAATTTAAAAAATTAAAAAAAATTATTAAAAATTAATAAAACAAAAAACAAAAAAATTGAATTGCAAATTTTTTAATTTAATTTCAAAAATAGCATGAGCGGCGCCACTAAGGTGGCGGCGGGGGTTGGCCGCTGGGCGGGCGAGAAGGTTGCAAGGACTCCCCCACCGGCCCTGCGGCCGAACCCTACCTCCACCTAGGCGGGAGGTCGATACCCGAAATCGACTTCTCACCCAGGTCGCGGTGGGGGCCGACCGCTGGGTGGGCGGGGGGCTGCTTGCAACGTCCTCGCCCTCCCAACGCAGACCCCCGCCGCCACTTGGGCGGCATTACTCATGCTCTTTTTGAAATTAAATTAAAAAAAAAAAATTGATTTTTTTGTCATATATATATATATATATATATATATATATGTGTGTGTATATTCAATTTCTTATTTGTTTTTTATTTAATTTAATATTTTATTTTAATTTTTAAATTTAATTTTTATTATTAATTTTAATATTTTTTTTAATTTAATTTTAATTTTTAATTTTTAATTATTTCTTTTTTATTATTTGAAATGTTTTTTTTTTCAATTTTTGTTTTTGTTTTTTAATCTTAATTTTCTTTTATTTTAAATTTTTTTTTTATTTTGTTTTTTTTTTAATGTAATTTTTATCTTTATTTTCTTTTTAATTTTTAATTTTTATTCTTTTAATTTAAATTATGTTTTATTTTTTATTTTTATTTTAATTATTTTTAAATTTTCTATTTTAATTATTTTTAATTATATGGTTTTTTTTAATAACTTAGGTTTTATGCTCTTTTTTTTCATTTAAATTATGTGTTTTTTATTTTTATTTTTATTTTTTTGCCCCTTTTTTATATAATTTTTGGTTTTTTTTTGTTTGTTTGTTTGTTCTATATATGTATTTTTGTTTAAATTTTTAATTTTATTAGTTAATTTTTTTTTTACATTTTTATTGGTTTTCTTATTATTTTTATATATATTGAGTTTTTTTGTCATGTTTTTCTTGTTTTATTTTTATGTTTTATTACCAACATTATAATCACCACTCTAAAAAAAGTGTTTGATGTTGCGTCAATACTTTGCAAAATTAGCATGAAAATCACTAACATTTTAAAACAAATGTTCATACTTCATAAATAAAAAAATTGAAGTGTCAAAAGTATGCTAAAAAAAGGTGGGGTCATTCTACATCACCACTTTTCAAATTGGGGGCTTTTTTTTCTACCTCAAAAAAGTAGGTACCAGTTCAGTTACCTATTTGATCGGTAACTATGTTATTAGAGATATACTTTGATATGGAGGACTTGATGGGATCGATGTGACACTGCTTCACGTTTTTTATATATTTCTGCAGAATCTATATCCATCCTCTAAGTGATCCACATCACTTTGGTCATGAAGGCAAATATGGCCTCGCGGTTTCATTTCAGACCCTTCTTTCTAGGCTTTCTCCTAATTTCAAAACAAAATATCATGTAAATACGTTGAATGATTATACAAAAATCTAATGCGAGAAATCTATTGAGAAAAGCAGAGGTTCTGAAAATTTATGATTTTTTGGACAGCGGTGAAGGCTTGTCCTAGGATTCTTGGTCTTCGAGAGTCTATGGCATGGCTGCCCCCTTTTGCACTGCTTGTGGATGCCATAGTCACAAGGCGGCTCGGTTCTTGATATTTGATTTCTTCTGTAAAATACGAAGATATGTAAGAGACTAGGGTTGTGGATACACTAGGGGTATCAGTAATATGACCTGATATGGCTTCGGATCCAACTTCGACTTCCACTCATTCTTCGGTTGTTAATGGAGATGACAGTTGAATGGGGTTGCTTCACCTGCTGCGGTTTGACCTAGAGACCTTGAGTAATCTGTAACATCCATTTGTAGCCCGATTTGTAAGCACTTCGTTAAGCTCATGTAAGGGGAATCAAACGAGACATTGATTTCCATGAATTCTGCGAGGCCAACGTAATATTATGGGCATACTCATTTTCCTCTCTGATCCTTCCACGCCTCTTCACAATTTGGAAGAGGACCTGAAGAACCTGCCATGGCTCAATGACTTAGGGCCCTTGACGAAGAAGCCAGACCCTTTCCACCTTGAAATTTTTAACTTGCTGGAACAATGAAAATGGGGCTTTAGGATTGGTTTGGGAAAATAGTATTTTCCCAACCAACTTAATAGAATAACACCTTCGGTGTAGCTGTCATTGTAATTTAATGGCAATAATAATTTTATGTATTTGGAATCTTTGTTACTACTTAAATAAGTATTTATTATAAATTTGTTTAGTTTTGGATCATACTAAAAAATCAAGACCTATTAAAATTTTCAAAAATATAAATTTTATTTTGAGTATCATAACATCACATGTATGGTGAAGATGAACCCTAGAGCTGACGCCTCCCTCATGGATTCCTAGGGTTTCTTTAACCTTGCAACAGGTGTCGTCTGGGCTCCTCCCCTCCCTCACGGTGGCATCACTCGGCTCCTTAGGCTCTTCGCTCTCTACTAATATAGTCGCTGGTAATGGCAATGCCAGATGGGAGGGTAGGCTTAACCCCCCCCACCCCCCCGCCCGAAGGTTCCGCTAAAGACAAAGGAAATGCATGCCTCAATGCTCATATTGTGCACTCTAAACCTGCAGACTGACCAGAAGAATTTTTAACTGAACAAAATGAAAAATAAAAGGAACAAAACGTCAAATCAGACCAGAGGAAGGCCTCTTCCTCCACATGCATCCCAATTGCAACAGAACAACCCAAAATCAATCTACTTGGCCACCGCATCAACGCAAAAATCTAGTACATAAAGGACCATGCCCTCATTGGTAAATTTATAGGCTTCTGGCCCACTGAGAATGCACTTCAAGGTTAGATAGCTTCCAAATGGAATCCCAAGGGACATGGCACCCTGCAGCTAGGGCCAAAAGGCTTCTTCAACACTATCTTCAACTGCATTGAGGACATAAATCATATCATGGATGTTGGCCCCTATTTTTTCAACTCTACAGGTCTCTTTCTAAGAGATTGGGATGAAAGTTTTAATCCAGACAAGGAGGATTTCAACTGGGCACTAGTCTGGATCCGGATGTACTCTCTTCCGCAAGAATATTGGGATAAGGACTCCCTAAATGACATAGGAAACAACTTGGCAGAATTCATCAAGATAGCATAATAAACCAAGCTCAATCGATACAATGCATATGCCAAAATATGTGTCTACATGCACCTTTCTAAAGCTCTACCGGATTCGGTAAGTCTCTTCCATGATGATTTTAAATGGGTTCAAACCATAGATTACAAGCATGTTCCTTTTCATTGTCGTAGATGCCATGAGAATGGACATCTCTTTAGATATTATCCACTCAATCAACCCCCTAAACCTCCCCCAGGCTTAGAAACCACTAATACTGATGGCTTTACCAAAATTCCTACCCGCAAGCGGCATACCAAAAAACCTACTACTGCCCCTAAATCCTCTCATCCCTCTACTAGCAACAACTTTGACATTCTTATGAAACAAACTGGAAGGGGAAACTTCCCTTCAAAACTCTGGCTCCTCCAAAGTGTCCATCCCTAATCAAACTCAAACCCCTCTGCTCATCCCTGACCCCACCCACAATCAAGGAGCCACACAGTCTCAAGCCCCTCAGATAGTCCAATCCAACAAAGACACATAGGTAGTCATCTAGAACTCCTCTCTCATGGATTTAGATGGAAAAAAACCACAACATACAGGAGGAAGGCACCAAGGTAGTCGTGGATCAACCCTCCCATATGGAAGAAGAACCTAAAAGAATAGATCTAGGTGATCTGGACATCTTAGCTATGGAGATGGCCTGCAAAAACAAAGACTATGACAAGATCCCTCCCAGGCAGATTGAGAGCATGGAATTTGTTCTTTTCAGGGCAGAACAATGCAATTCCTTGGGCATACAGGCAGGTAGCCCTTGGGATGGAAAACATTTTTTTGAAGGAGTCACGAAAAAGGAGGCGACGCAAATATCTATAGATAACCATCATTCTGGGAGAAATGCTAGTTGAATCAGGGAGATATCCCAAGTTGACCAAGTTCTATTGGCCAATCCCCCACAGTTCTCAATGAAGCTCACCTCTTGTTATATTCGAGGGCTCAATAACCCTACTAGGCACCGAATGATCAAAAATAGAATCATGCAAGATAAACCAACCATCTTCTTCATGCAAGAAACCAAATGCAATAGTTCTGCTCTGAACTCTATCATCACGAAGCTTTGGCAAGGATGCAATTCCACTATAGTGGACACCACAGGTGCCTTAGGTGGATTATCCATTGCCTGGAATCCCCTTCTCATTACCCTTTCTGATATTCATGCCTCTCACATCTTCATCCAGACCACTTTCCATCTGATAGGAACCAATATCCATGGCCACATCCATGGAAAATTTTAGGGGCTAATATTGGCATGTGGGCTAATTTTCCATGGTTTTTCCAAAAAAAAGATTCGCCAATTTCCATTTTTTTATAAAACTGATTTGCCCAAATTTTACAATATAAAATTATTTTACCTTAAAAATCGCCAAAATTATATAGAGAATATATATAATATCATTATAAATTTGAATAATTTTACAAATACATCAATAAACATTTTATTGTTTACATATTAGGGACTAGTGAGATTCGCCAATTTTTTAAACTTCAAGATAATTTTCCACCCTTAAAATTATCCCTGGGGCCCACATCACCAATGTTTATTTTCCCCAACCCTCTACCTATAAATTTGACATTCTAAACTCCCTTAAGATCCGAAATTATCATCGTCTACACCCCCTATGGATCATTTGAGGTGACTTCAACATGATTACCAAACTTGAAGAAAAAAAAGGAGGTAGGACCAGATTAGAGGCCGACAACATCAGCTTCAAAGAATTCATTCAAAGAAACTGGTTTATTGACCTCCCCTCTACCAATGGAATTCATACTTGGAACAATAGAAGAAATGGATCCCAACAGATTGCATCTAGGCTCGACAGATTGATAATGTGATCCACCTTGGGGGATACATATATTCAACAATTCTTCCTGCCTCTGGCTTTGATCATTGGCCAATCCAGCTACAATGGTCACATCATGGGGAGGCAAGGAAGAGGCCTTTTTTATCTGAGAAATTATGGCTCTCTCATCCAGGATTCAAATACACGGTCATCTCCTGGTGGAGTAGCTTCAATCCCCCCGCAGGGTCTAAAATTTATACATTCCAACAGAAGTTCAATTTTCTCAAAAACTTTCTCAAGAGATGAAATCACTCCTCCTTCGGAAACATCTTTTAGCATAAAAAATAATTGGAACATCAAATGGTGGATCTGAAGTTGTGCATCATACAAGAAGGCATATCGAAGGCTCTTGCACTACAAGAAAAAGATCTCCAAACCTGATTGAATGAACATAGACTACAAGAAGAGATTCTCTAGAATCAAAAATCTAGAATTCGTTGGCTCAAATAAGGGGAGAAGAACACAAAATTATTTCATCACTCCACCATTCAGAGTCACATGCATAATCAAATAGCCATCCTCAACAACAGTCAAGGGGACAAGTTGGAATACCACGAGGATATAGAAAATATCTCCTCAACCACTTCAAGAGTATCACCCAGGAGCCTCAAGGAAATATACTTCCTACTATCAATAAGATCACTCAACACATACCAAGGCTAATCACGAAAGATCACAACCAAATTCTACTCAAACCGATATCGCTTCAAGAAGTCGAGCAGGCCATGGCACAACTTAAAGACAGTAAAGCCCCCGGACCTGATGGTTTCACTTCCAATTTTTTCCACTTATTTTGGGATAGCATAAAACGGGAAGTCTAGGACTTGGTGGAGGAGTCTAGAAGCATTCATTGGATCCTTCCTTCACTCAATGCTACCTTCCTCTCTCTCGTTCCTAAAGAGGAGCACACTTTCACTCCTAACAAATATATATTGATTTCTTTATGCAATGTCATCTAGAAGCTAATCTCTAAGGTGATTTCCAACAGACTTAAACCCCTCCTCCCCCTGCTCATTTCTCTAAAAAAAATTGGTTATGTGGAGGGCCGTCAAATTATGGATGGGATCATCCTTACTCATGAAGAAGCTCACTCTCTGAAATACTTGAAGAAAGCAGGTATGCTTCTAAAAATTGACCTCTCTAAAGCATTTGACAAACTCAGCTGGGATTATTGTATTAAACACATGCTCCTGGCATTTCGCTTCAGCCCCACCTGGACCCATTGGATCTTGAGTCTCATCTCCTCCCCCTTCTATTCCATTATGGTCAATTCCCCCCCCCCCCCTCTTCTCTCCCACTAGAGGCATATTCCAGGGTGATCCTCTCTCACCCTTTCTGTTTGCCCTCATGGCGGAAGGTCTAGGATGCCTCATTCAACATGATGCTATCTCCCATTCTCTCTGAGTACTATGCATTCACAAAAATAGCCCTATTACTCATCAGCAATTCATTTATGACAATATTTTGTTCAGACATCCCTCAGTCCAAGAAGCCTGCACCTTCAAATCCTTGCTTGACAGCTTCTCAAAAGCCTCTGGTGCCACTATCAATGTTGAAAAACCCCAAATCTTATTTTTTAACACCCTAGCCATTATTCAACACACCATTTCTAGAATTCTGGGCTTCTCTATTGCCACTCTCCCTTCCAAGTACCTTGGAGCTCCTCTTATTTATTCTACCATCAAGCACTCCTCTTGGAAAGATCTCTTGGAAAAACTTGAAGCACGCTTGTCCTCCTCGACTCACAAAACTCTTAACATTGTTGGTCAACTTGTCCTAATCAAAGTTGTCCTTCAATCCATGCCCTTATATCTTTTCTCTGTGATAGTTGCCCCCAAATGGGTCCTCAAAACCATCAGAGCCCTGCAAAGTAACTTCCTTTGGGGTAGTACTGCAGAACACGGGAAATAGTCTCTGGTGAATTGGACTATTTTTTTCTCTCCTAAGTCAGTAGGGGGTTTGTGACTGAGGGATCCTAGCTACAGCAATGTCGTAATGGGAGCTCGCATTTGGTGGAAATGGTTTTCCAAGCCCAAAACCCCTAAGGCTCAGCTTTGGGCCTCCAAATATGCAGACAACAGGCCTCACAAGAATCTCATTCATTTAAATCCTCAAGATTTCGGCTCTCTGATATGGAATGCCACCAAGAAGCATCGGGTCATAATCCAGGAGCACAAATTTTGTGAAATTTGATCAGGGGCTTATGCTCGGTTATGGGAGGATTCGTGGTAGCAAATGCCCAAGCTGGCTGCTCTTTTCAAAAATCCAGGTGGAAAGAAGCTCTCAATATAAGGAAGAACAATGAAGTGAAATTTTTCTGGAAGCCCTCTCTCATCTCTAGTTACCATAATTGGCTTCCAGCCGCTCAATGGAAAGAGAATTGGTTTGAGGAAAGTCATGAAGAGATTGATAAGGAAATAAGAAAAAGGAATATAAGAGGCACAGATGAACCCAATATCCTTCGTTGGGGACATTCAACGCAAGGCACCTTCTCCACTCGGGAATCCTACCATTCTCTACACCCCAATGATCAGAATCCCCTGGACGCGATATGGAAATATATCTGGAGACCTGGTATTTGGCCCAAAGTCTCCGCTTTCCTCTAGCTTCTCAACAAGCATCGCATCCTAACTTGGGACAACCTCCTCAAAATAGGATTCATAGGCCCCTCTCGATGTTTTTCTTCATCGGGCAGAAACCATCATTCATCTATTTGATACCTGCCCTTTGGCCACTTCATGCGGGACAATATCGCCACTCTTTGCAGACAAACCAATAAGATCAAAGGATATATCACCAGCACTATCCAGTAATGGCAAATTGACCCTTTCAACAACAAGCTCCTCAATCCGCTCTCGTCCCTCCTCCCATGTTTCCTCCTTTGGACGATATGGAAAGAGAGGAACATGCGCATCTTCAAAGATCAGAATACTCCTCCAGACATTATCTAGACTAATTTGTGTAATAATATAAAGGACACCTTTTCCCTGTAACACTGGCAAGACTCGGACATCCCCAACCAACCTCCAAAAATCCTAATATGGGCCAATTGGAACCTCCCCATCCCCTGCCGCCCAGCGGACATCATCCCCTCCACCCACCCTCCTGACTCACCTTGCATTTGGAGTCCTCCTCCCTATGGCATTTTTAAGATGAATTTTGATGGAGCTTCCAAGGGCAATCCTGGTGCAACTGATTTTGGAGGGATATTCAGAGATTCAGGAGGGAATCCCCTCATCATTTTCTATGGTTCCATAGGGTGGTATACCAAAAAATCAACTAAATTGGAAGGCCTCGTGCAAGGCCTGCATCTAGCACAGGACCACAACTTCTTCCCATTAGAAGTAGAAGGCAATTCACAACTCATCATCAACACTGCTCTTCACCTTCTCTCTAGAACATCTACCTCCAAATTTTCCAAGATTTGGCATCTAGCAGTGCATTTTGAACATATGGAGCGATGGCTGCAAACTCACAATGCCATTTCTTTCAAGCATGTTCTTCGTTCAGCTAAAAAAACAGTGGATCTTCTGGCTAAGAAAGGGGTTGAACTTGATGTCCCCCTCTTCTCGGGCCCCCTCTCAAGTATCAATGATGAATCCTTCCTCTCTACTTGCACTCAGTTGGTGCAAAAAGAATATCGACTCCCGGATGCAAGTGCTTCACAGTGAGACGTGGCATCCCTCCGCATGGCGCATGGAATAGCCACATGGTACGCATGGCCTAAGCACTTTCCATTAAATTCAATAGTGAATTCACCGGTGCTTGATGTAATCCACCTTCTATGGGCTTTAATGCCTATCCTTCCCGCGACACTTTGCATTATTTCATGGATCCCTACCATGATTCTCCCACTCCCTCCATTTGTCGCCTTTCTATCTAGGTTTCTTGGATATGCTTGCAGAGCTTCAAATCACACTTCTTTCCTCCTCTGAAACTTGAAGTCTCCTACCAATACTCATCCCACAATCCCGTCTCCCTCCACGCTTCACCTGTTCTCTCCTATGACACCATGCCTCGGTGCCATAGGATACATTATCGCAGTGGTCGAGGTCGAGGAAAAACCACCCATCCACCCATATCCCTTGGAGATGACTTTCATTCTCCCCTCTGTGAGGGTTGACATACTAAACTCATGCTCAATTTGGATTCCATTGAAGCCCAGGATCAGCAATGTGTCTCAGCCACCATCTCTCTACGTCTTCCGGAAGTCCCCTCCAGCTCAGTTGGTTGTGGTTCTTGGAAACACCTACGAAATTCCACCATTTCCCAATCCTACCACCAGAACTCCTGAAAATTGGCAGCCCTTCCGAAAAAGCTGCATTGTACTCCTCAAGAAGCGATAGCAGGGAGAGCTCAGAATAAGAAGACAAGAATGAATTTGCAGGTGCGTGCTCAACCTCTACGCCAGAGTCGACAACGCAACAGTTGAAGAAGGCAGATGACTTCTCCGAGGATTACGACTGCTTCATTGTTGAAGAGCCACCTCCATATTTCTGAAGCATGACCAACCGTAGAAGGTTTTTCTATTTGAGGTCTCCTACTTCTGCAAGTTTTTACACTACTGCTTTTATGCTTTACTTGTTTACGCACAGTTTCACCATTTTTTTTACAATTATGGCTCATGCGGGTTTCCCCATTAGGGGCAGAAACTTCTGGACTAGTTTCCCCACCTGGGGCAGTCCCTATTTTGTGTTTTTGAACTTTGTCTTGGTGGGAATTGGATAGCATGAGAAATTCTGGTGGGAATGTGTCGATTGTAAATCATTTGTATTATATAATAGAATTAATCTTACTTAGATAAAAAATAAAATAAAATAAAACATCACATGTATGTATTACACAAAATACATTATAAATACAGATATTTACTTTAAGAGCATTTATCAACCACACTGAAAACAGGAAAGTTGAATCTAACATTGTTCAGAGGTCGAAGGTTTCTTAGCTCGTTGCAGACTTTGGCTATTACAATACATTCTTTACACAAATTTGGCTCTCATACCATTTACATATTACAGAAATTGCTTAGAGGTGCAGATATACCTTAACAAAGTCTTTTACAAACCCAATACTCCCTAGGAGTCCCTCCACTTTAGGTTCACATATGCATCAAAATTCACATGTGTAGGCTTGTCGAACTCGGCTTGAAGGCATAATGACACAAAGCTTTAGAGAGAGAGAGAGAGAGCTTAGAATAACAACATGGACTCGAATTCCCAAATGGAAATACATTTTAATTATTTATAGGATTTCAAGGGAGCTTCAAGCATCTTCTCGAAATTTGACATGTTTGTGTAAATTGTACAAACTATAGATCTCAAATATAAACTTTTCCGTACATTCTCTGAAATATGGGTCAAATCCCACCAAAAGTAAGAGAAGTGCTCTAAGTTTCATATATTCGTCCAAAAGGTTAATCTAATATTTTACTTTGGAGGATAGAACCTTTCACTTAGTCATTTAAATTGTCCTGAAAATATCTCCTAAGGTTTACACAGTGCATATTTTATCAGAATCCCATGGTACCGATCAAACTCACTATTAGGGGACTAGACATGAAATTCAACCCACCATGATTCCTTACTCTACTCTGAGCCACAAGCAAAACAGCTGAAGTCTTCATTGAATGATATGTAGAGCAGTGAGGACTATTCACTAGCAATCTCTGGGGAAGACATTGAATTTGGATCTGGATCGTGAGATGGGTCAAGTAGGGGCAGGGCGGTGAAAAATTCGTATTATCACCTTCCATACAAAAGAAATAATAAAAATAAAATGAAAACTAAAAAAACCCAACCAAAACAAACTCGATATATTTTATCTTTGGTATTTTCCTCCTATTCACTTGCATTAGGGATAGTAATTTCTTATATCTTTTTCCCATTAAAAAATTATGATTGTCATTGTTGGCCTATATGGAAGGTCAAGTGGTGAATCTATATTGGATTGGTATGTTATTTCTTGTGTTTTTTATTGTTTGGGAGGAATTTTGTTAGAATTATTTATATTTAACTAAATTATTAATTGGCATGATAAAACCCATGCATAAATATATTATAATAAGGAAAAGTTACCAATTCTTGACTATTTGAGCATTGGTATTTCATGTATGCAACTTATTTGTTTTTTTATTTCTCCAAGCATGGAAGTGTAAGCAGCAATTCTTGGAGGTGACCTAGAATGGATTGACTGATATTGAATAACTAAGGGAATAAGGTGCCATGGAGGAAGCACATGTATTAAAGAGGGAAAACCAGGATTTTAATCAAAATTCAATAATTAATAATTGGTGGATGAATAGAAGGAAGGGGATTCATCACAATACTTTGGTAACAAAAATGGGTGTTACTGAGGATTTTAACATAGGGGAACAAGTAAAAGAGTTCAAAAGGTTTCAAAAGTGTCAAGAGAATACCAAACATTTGTTCAAATAAGGGGATTTAATAATTGGAAAGATCTTGGAGAGAAGAATAGGTGGGGAGAATATGTATAGAAATTTGGAAGAGAAAAAAGAAGTGATGGCACAAGGAGGTGAGCACGTTCAGTTAGATGTATCATGATTGTCTAAAAGGAAGCCTCGATTTGTAAGGTATTGATTATCCTATGGAGAGAGATATCATAACAAAGAAAGAAGAGGAAGAAACACTTAATAATGTGTTCTAATTGTTTGACCTAGAGGAAGTTCAAGTAGTAGACATGATATATCCTAAGAAAATTGGATCTAATCCAAACCAACCACCCTATGAATTTTAAAATCCTAGAGGTAATCCCAAATTTTCATTTTACTTTTGACTTGAAAGAACCTTTTCATAGTAATTTGGGATATAGTAGTAGTGAAAACAAAATGAAGGCGGGAATACAAGTATAAGTGGCATATGTTATGTTTGAATTTTAGTTCAAGTGGGGGAGTAGGCCTAATTATTCAAACATGTCCATATGGTTTTATCTTGGTGAACAACTCAACCAACGATATGGTTATATTAGTTCCAAGAACTTTATGAAGGGTGATCGTGATGAAAAAACACATCGATTCTTATGTGGATTCATCTAGAGGGTGAAAAGGATTGTAGTGCTAGTTTCTAAGTTGATAAAGTTCCTAACCACATTGTGGGGGAATCTTCTCTATTGGTGGATGAAGTTCATATAGATTTATCCCTAGGGCGTAGCTAAGGCCTTAGACAAATTAAAGGCGATATTTATATCTATGTTATAGAGGCTAAACATTGAACAACAAGAAATCACAAAGTTGAAGGAGATTAAGAAAATGGTTGGAGAAATTTCTCACGAGTATGATGAAAAATAACAAAAATTGATCAAAAAACTCTCCTATACTCTCCATGAAACTAAACACAAATAATGATCCATTCAAAGTTTGTTGTTATTTAATAGTGCACCGTTAATGCAATAGTCGTGGGTGACATAGATGGATGCCTTATCTTAGGCCATGAGGATAGAATATTGTAGGGTGAACATCCATTTTACTAAAACAATTCATGCTTGGTAGGATCTAAGAAAGAATTATGTAAGGAGTTCCTTGTAGGTAAAGGATGTTGGTATTACTATTGTTAAAGGGAGTGGCCTACAAGGATACATTGGTAGTTATTGATGCAAGAGCATAATTTCAAAAATTTATTTCAAAATTTGTATTTTTCCTCCATAAGGTCTTAGAGATTTATAGAAGAGGAATTTGGTTTCCTTGTTGCCCTATAAATTTGTAGAATTTCTAATTTCATATTTGGGATAGGAAATTTTAGTAATTTTAGGTATAATTTAAGATGTTGTTTGATTTTTAAGGCCTCCTAGTCATTAGGAAAGTTGAGCCTTATGATTAGGATTACTTGTGGCATCCTATGTATTTTTCAAACTCGAATACACCATGGAAAACACATGGATGATATTTTGGGGGAAATGTGATTGTCCATAAAATGTAGATCAGATTTTGGGACCTTGTAGCCCTTTTCATTGGACCCTACTAGTTCTTAGAGGTTTTATTTGGAGTGGTTAGCAGGAAAAAGCATAATATGCCCAAGAATATTAGTGTTGGAGCACCTATTGTTTGGGAGAAAGGATAAGGGGTTCTATGAGTCAAGGGGTTTAAGGGTTCACGAGCAAGGGGTTAAGGGTAAAGGGTAAAGGGTTAGGGCTTATGGATTTTATGGGTTAGGGGGTTTAAGGGTTATAGGTTAATGGCTTAGTGGTTAAGGGATTTATGGGTTAACGATTAACCATCAAGGGCTTACATGTCAGGGGATTTAGGGGTTAAGTGCCTAAGGGTTATGGTATTTAGGTGTCAACGGGTTAAGGGGTTAGGGATTAATGAGTTTAGGGGTTAGGGTTTATGGGTTAAGGGTCAAGGTTTAAGAGGATATGGGATTAGGGTTTATGGGGTTCAAGGATTCTAATTTAGGGGTTAGGGGTTAAGGGGTTATTTTATTTGGGTTTAAGGGATCAAGGGATTAGCATGGGATTAATTTGTTCTGAGTTATGAGTATATGGGTTAAGGGATTGTAGCTTTGTGGTTAAAGGGATAGGGACTTTAGTGGTTATGGGTTAAGTGGGTATGGGTTGTGATAATGTGGCCCCTAATACCCTTGTCATAACTATTGGGGGTTCCCTTATCAATTTCTCTCATTGCCTTACCTATAGGACCCCTATCCCTTATGTCATAAGGCCCTCAGGCTCCTTCTTGTTCTCTAATGCTAGGATTAGAGATCTCAGTAAACCATGATCGAACCTATCACTTATAACCATCCATGCTACCCTTATGTCCCCTTTCCCTGTTCAATACACCAAAATATCCCCCTCCCACAAAATTCATGAGAATTGAAAATTTGCAGGCGATCATTTAACAACAGCTTCACAACTACTCCATTTATAATGGTGTCTTGGATCTATTAGATGTCATTTCATTGAGCTACAATGATAGGTGAGAGCTATGCATAACTCACTAAAGGTGTATTAATATTATATTAGTCTATTGCCTATAGAATTTGACTCTTTTTATTTGTAACTTAGCGAAATGGAAAAGATGTGGAGACAATATTCATTCTTCTTCTTTCACCGGGCCATGTAAAATAAATGAAGCAAATAGTATCAACCCCTTGGAGAAGGAAATTTGAGAACAAAAATTAGCATGAACAAAAAAAATAATCCAATGGGTTAAGCTTAGAGGGGTCTCTCTTTGTAAACAGGCATCCATAAGGTTGTTAGAGTTAGTATGAATCTTTACTAGAATTTGAATAGTCTTCACATCACCAACCACATCCAATATAAAGATACCAACCCCTATAAATGATGTCTCCAAATAAGGTGTAGTTAGTACCAATAATATCATCTTATGAATATATTACAATATGATTTGGAAAGTACGTTTCCATACATTTGTGAAAGAAACAATCCATTTGGTTAGCAAAAGGAAGTCTTTTTGAATACTTCAAGAAACCCCCTTGAAGGAGACAAGAAGGGTTTGAAACCATAGAATACAAGCTGATATATGAACCCTATTTCTGATGTGTTCTTTGCATGTGTTTGTTCACTCGGTTTGACATGTGATAGAAAATATATGAAGCCTTTTTTTCCATGTATCATATTCATTAGATATCATGTTGCTAAGAATGAAGTGTCTGGATTAGAGTTAAAGTTTCTATTTTAGTTTGTTGTCTTTTTTTGTCTTTTAGAGTACAAATATTTCTGGTCTACTGTGCTAAGGCAGTTTGGCTTCAAATATTTTAGTAATATGTGAGCTAATATAATACCATATTGTAATATTTGAAATAACATGATAAACTATTTAGCACAATTTATGGTGTTGGATTGATTGAGATGTTTATTTTTAGATGCATGGATGTACATCTCTTTAGCCAATAGACAAAACTCATTAATAATTGTTGCAAGTATGTTATTGAAATGTTTAAGTTCCATTGAGACTTAGAGGTAGAATATTTATACTTGTATGTTGTCACCTATCCCCGTGTGATGATACCTTGTGGAAGTAGGAAAATTTTCCATTTTTTTAACTATTGGGTATATTCTATATGCTCTTGAGAGAATTTCAACCTTTTAAATAAAATTACAAACAAATGTACATACATGTGATAATTACTAATTGATTTGGGGGTGAATCAACAAATTGTAGCATGTTGGCTTGTTGAATTTGTTAGTAAGTTAGGGTTTGATAAATTTGTAAGCTTCAGTGGGATTTATTGCGGTTTCTGTGTTTTAGAGAATAGAGTTTGGATTGGTGGCTGTGTTTCCTTTATTGAAATTGATTTCTTTGGTTCTTATTCTTGTGCATGCCCACTATGGTATCTTCTCATTTGCAGATATTTTCTTATTCTGTACAGAAAAAGTTCTTGTTGCATCCTTGAAAAAGTTGCACAATTGTCCTGATTTATCTCTCCAATAACTTGAGTTGTCTCGCTTATTTCAGTAGGTCTGGAATTTTCCACCTCAAGAGAGTTGTTAGTTGTAGCCTAACTAAATTGTTACAACATTTTTTATTGTTTTATTTTTTTAATTTTTTTTCAAGGAAGTGTTTCCTTTAAACTCTAGAAGAAGCATTGCAAGTGGCCTGATTATAGAAGTCATCAGAAGTTGTCTGTGATCATGGGAAAGAAAACCCTCAGAGGGTGAAAATTGGGTATGTTATACTGATGGAAAACTTTGGCTAACATCCAATTAGATATGTTACACATATTTCACAATTAGGAGATCAAAGACCATACAGTTGCACATAAAAATGAACGAGTCCTCAAATATCAGGGTAACTTCAAGGGTATTTATTGAATATAGTTTAGTCACATGATACAACTATCCCACAACTCTATAGTAGAGAGACCAAAATGGAACAAAAAACTTAAAATCGATCGATGCACTCACTTTCGTGGGATTTTTGTGAACATTTTTATTTTCTTATATAATTCACTTTTACCCACATCTAGAGATCACACGAAAATGGTATTCATAATAAAGTTTTTTGGGTGAAGCAATTCATTTTTCTTGCAAGATCAGGTTACATATCTATAATGTCTCATGTTTTTTCATATATCCGACTAGAAACATATCTTGCAAGAATTTTGAAGGAAATCCCACTCAAATTATCAGAGAATCTCTAGGTGATATCATTAAAAAGGTATGTTTATCCTTGTATGTTGATTATTCTTTCTCTTCACTATGTTTTGTATATAAATTCATTTCAATCCATTCATATCATATATACTCTAGCTCCTGCTTCCAATTTAAATGTCGAGTTATTAACATTTTTTTGCTCTTTATTTGGAAAGTGCTTGTGGTTTGAAGAGGTTGCAAGAGATGGGAATCTCAAATAGTTGTTGACTGGGCTAATGCAAGTTTTATAGGTAGAATGTACAACTTCAATCCCTCATGTCTCAAATTTGGCCGTGCATTGAGGAGATAGAAAGGTCATCCTTTACCCACATTTATCATGAGCTCAATCAACTAGCATATAATCTCTCTAAGGAGCCATTCAAGTAGCCAAATGATGAACTATCAGCAAAATCAAGGTTGTGGCACACCCAAAAAAAAGGAAACTCGCAAAATTTAAGCTAGCAACAACCCCTACTCCTGAAGTTGACAACTTGTCTCCCTTAAGGACCATTGTATTCTCCTTCATCAGACAATAATTCCTCAACAACTCACTCAACTGCATCATTTTCTATACCCCCAACAATCTATTTATGTTATTGTGCCCATAACATTTTTCGAATAATCTGATATTTCATATCGATGAATTTCAAATGCAAATTTACTATTTGAAAACCAAATTTTCATCCCTTGTACCTAATGAGCCTTCTTCATTGAATATTTTCTTGAAGAGAATTTTGTTTACTAATTTCTATCATTCAATGATTTCTTATATGTCAAGATTCTTCTCTATTTCATGCCTTATGGCATTTCCTTTGCAACATCTAGTGTAGTTGCTAGTTTAAATTTTTTAACATATTTAAAAAATAAACAATTTTAGTTCATGGAATGTAACTCAATTGGTAATAACCTTATTATGAAGTATTATGTTAAAACATAAGATTCAAAGTTCAAATCTCCTTGAGTGGCCAACCAGAAAATAATATTTTTTTATCTATTTATTTATTATATTTTTAGAATGTGGTTTAATGAAAAAAGAAAAATATAATATAAAAGAAATAAATATGACATGATTAAATTTCATGTGGTTTGAATATATATATTCAAAATTAAAAAATATAACTATCCACTATCCACTCATGGATATTTCAATGCAAACTTCCAAATGTGAATGATTTTGTCTTAATTGCTAACTGTATGAAATGGGTTTTGTCTTAATTTTCATTGTCTTAAGTTGTCATTGTCTTAAATATAAATTTTTGTCTTAAATATTTTTGTCTCAAAGTGCTTTTTTCTTAAAATATTTTTGTCTCAAATTGTTTTTGTATTAAAATACTTTTGTCTCAAACTTCCTTTGTCTTAAATATAAACTTTTGTCTTTAATATCTTAGTCTCAAACTGTTTTTGTCTTAAAATACTTTCGTCTTAATTTTTTTTTCTTAAATTTTTTTGTCTCAAATTGTTTTTGTCTTAAATATTTTTGCCTCAATTTTTTTTTCCTAAGTATAAAGTTTTGCCTTAAACTATTTTTGTCTCACACTTTTTTTGTCTTAAATTTTATATTTAAGACAATTCAATTGATATTAAATTTTAATATAAAATAACTAAAATAAAAAGTGACTTTTTAAGACAAAAGATTTCTTTTGTCCTATTAAAAAAATGTCTTAAAAATTCCCTTAGTGTAGTAGTGTTGTTTGGCATGAATATGATCATTAAGTGAACACTGTTGAAAGCATATTATAGGTATTTATCATTCTCTTCATTTTGTTCTAGAATTTAACTCAACGTTGTTATTCCCAGATTACAATGCTCTTCTGAGAGTGCCTCCTATAGATGTATTGATGAGATACAAACAAGGAAATATACGTTCACTACAAGAAAAAAGGACATTGGTGAGGGTCATGCTTGTAACAGACCTTTAAGGTCTGTCACCAGTGTCACATATGGTGATGGTCCTTCAAAAAGCATCGTTGTAAGTGTATATAGTGATGGTCCTTTAAGGTCTGTCACCAAAGCAATTTTCAATGACACTTTCGATGAGGGTCGTTAAAGGCCCATCACTAATTCTCTCATTGGTGACACTTCTAGTGAAAAACTTTTAATGACCCTCACCGATGTTATTTTTTTTACTTTTGGTGACGGTCAAAAAATCTTCATCGCCATTGATCATTCCAATGAGTTTTTGATGATGTTATGTATTTGTTAATATATTTTTTTTTCAAAAGATAACGATTTAATACCATTATTTTTTATTCTTTTTTAAAATATGTCCAAGGCCATAGTGGTTAGAGTAAGTCAATTTTTTAAGAAGTAATTAGTGTGTATCATTTCCCTCAAGTAATGACTAGTCGAATAGAGTTTTCCTATGAGTCAACACATGATTCATATCTATTAAGTTTATTATCTAGAAAATTCCCTTTAGATAAAGTCCCATTAATGTGTGCTGGAAATATATTATTTAATACATAATCAAGCTTTGTCAATTCTATTAATGAGAAAGACCTAACACTCCTCAACAATCTGGGCACACCTTAAGTTAATTCTTTGGCACACACTAACATTTCTTAGCACATCGCATGTACTGGAACATATTTGAACCTAGAAAATCTTGTCATGACACTGACACACAAGCATATGGTGGCATGCGCTAGCACAAGATAGAACTCTCCTAACACGTGTTTGCATGCATACAGTCCCTAGCATGCCCTGGAAAACCTTGGTTGAATGCATTGACATACATTAGCACTTGGCATGTATTGTGGCCTATTATTAGTGTGGTTAGCATGCCCCTTTTGAAAAAGATAAAGTCCTGACTTATTAACCCTCTTATTGGTTCTTCCTTTTGTTTCCATGAAATTCTTGACACATTGTTAGGGTCCTATAAATATAGGATTCATAATTTTGAATTGACTTTTTATAGTCTTGTAAAATATGTACATACCTTGCTTTCTACAAGTTTTTTTCCCATATTTTGAAAAAATCAAAAAATAAAAAAAATCAAAAAGAGGGTAAAAAGTCCTAAAAGAAAGATCAAAGGACTTAAAAAATATATAAACCCCAAAAGAAAAATGATGAAAATAAAACATGAAAGTGTGCAAGTCCGAATGCCACTTCTTTTTACTTTTTGCAAATGATTATGGAAGAGTGTCAATAAATGCCATAATCCATGATGAGTTAAACTGTTTAATCTTGACTTGTCATGTTTTTGATTTCCATGTTTTAGATAGTGAATAAAGTTTTGTCAGACAGTTTAATCCTAACAAATCAGTAGATAGGTAGAGAGTAATGAGGAGCTCATCAGTTTAATCTGAGCCCTCGGATGAAATAAGGTAGAATTAGATAGTTTATGCTTTCAAAAGAATAAATGTTTCAAGGTTGCAAGCCTAAATGCACCTGCTAAAAGGAAGAAAAAATGTTAGATTAATGTTGGGTAGGTAGAAAGAAGTGGGAAAAAACATGATTCATCACCAGGAAAAAATCACTAATTTCCCTTCCCCTATAAGTATTTAGTATTCTATACTACCAGTCAAAAAGGCTCAAAGAATTTATCTGACTTTTGTTGGGACCGGACCCAAGGCTCAATGACTAGTTAGTTGAAAATGGTGAATTCTTATGTTAAATCCCCATTTACCATTATTTATCCCTCATTCATACATTTTAACTCATTTTCATAAGTAAAGACTCTTTCTTACTAAATGAAACATAAAACCCCATCTTATTAACTTCCTTCATTCAGAAAACATACAAAAACCCTCAAAAATACTTTATCCTAAGTAAATTGGTGAAAAGATGAAATTAAAAGCTTGGCTTTATTTTTTTTCACTTTACTTGGTCATTTAGTGTATTTTTGTGTATTCCATTTCCCCTTGTCATATTAACTTTTGACTTATACTATTAATTCCCTAAAAATACCTTGTCTTATTTATATAATTCCCTTTATCTAAAATACACCCTAAAACCCACTATTATAAAGATTTTGGACCAAAGATATTATCCACATGTTAAAATGAAAACCCAAATAATGCGCCCTTTGGTCTAAAACTAACCTTAATGAAATATCTCACCCCCTATGGTTATTAAACCCTTCAATGGTTTAAAACTATATAATAAAATAATTTCTGCGCCCATACATATGTTTAAAAAATAAACATACTTCCTCGCTTATCACATTTTATCCTAAGTGTTGAAACAAATAAAGTCTTTTATAATTTTCAACCCCTGTGCCTTTGCAATACATGTATCAACTCTTTTTCTGCATGAGTTTTAAACCCAAGGTGCTATCACGATAATACTAAGGTTTGTTTCAATTTAAATAACCCCGCACTTATACATATTCCACCATACAATATAAAGCCTCATGATTTGTATGTATATATAAGCCCCAACTATATGCACAACCCCTTTTCATATCAAAACCTTGTTTAAAAAGTCATGTTTTATAAAGGTTTTAAACATTAAACACCCACTTAATTTTACCCCAGTCCCACTTTTGATTTCCCGCAACTTTCAATCAATCCTCACCCTTCTCTCCCATACTCTAGATCTAACGACGCAAAAGCAATATCGCGCAGAAAATATAAACATCCATTCCGACACCAATTGAATGCGAAATGGGTGGTATTCCCCATTTCACCCTCCATGATGTGTTAGCTTTCCATTTGATGGCATTTGTTTCTATTAAAACATCTTACCACTCAAATTGGATGCAATAACCACTATTGGTTTTGATGTTTGAATCTGAAACCACTCCCGCCATTGATAAGACTCACATTAATAAAAATTTATAATGAAAAATATCAAGGGTTAAAACCTTTGATCAGCATTTTATGTTTCTTTGCGCAACATGAAATTTGAAAAAAGCTCCGCTTGACTATGTAAAATCATTTTTAGCCCCGACTGTCAACTTATGCCCACAAGTTACAAATTCGACCACAAATTCCACCATTAAAGATCAAGAGCTATTCGTTGCTCCAGTAAGCCAGACCAAACCTCAGAAACAACCAAGACCCTCTGAAATCCTTTTCAACAGCCGAATACCTGCATCTTAAGGTATTTTCCGACAAATTAAAGCCTGTAAATTCAATTTAAACCTTCGGTAATAGAACCAGGCTTTAATTTAGAGATTTCACCAAATTATTTTTCCTAAAAAACACCTAAAAAGAGGCCAAACCCTGGCCAATTTTTCCCAGAAAACCCTATTTTCTACTATGAGCCTTTCTGTAGCCAAATTCCCAGTTTCCAAAGCATGAAGACCAAATTCAAAGCAACTAAAGGGTTAAAACTATTGAAAATACCCTAAAAATCCTTTTTTTCATTAAATCCACTCAGAAAACCCTTGTTTTCGGTTTTAGGCCAATTTTTCATCCTCAGTCTAAAAAATTCTCAAACTCCTCTCTATTTGATATAAAAAACTCCTGCAAACAGTCTAATCTTGCAGTAGTTATACAAAATGACTAAGAAACAAAGCAGAAGAAAACCTGTTAGATCCAAAACACTTAAATCTGAAGGATCTAAAGACCCTAAACCTACCCCAGTCATCACTGCCAAATCTGTTGCAACAGTGAATCCCCTCCAACCACCTGTAGTTGTTGTAGAAAGCCTCCCTTTGACTTATGTTGACTAAAAAATTGTTGATCTTGTTGTGGAATTCAACCTCTTGGATATACACAATTGGTGTTATGAAAAGTACATAGACAAGGATGAAATACCCATTTGAGAGACTCATTTTCCCAAATATATAGTTCCACTAACCCATTCTGGCCAAGATCTTATCAGATTATGTCAAAAATATTATGAACCAGATCAAAGGCCCATAGTCAATGTTGATAGAGAAATCCTTTTCACCATCACAGCAGATTCAGTAAACCATATGCTTCAATTATATTTTGATCCTCAGTTAGCTCCTTTGTCTATAGAATATTTGACCCAGTTTTACTTAGGCCTTGACTTCCCTAAGAAGTTCATGATATTTCAAAACTTTATGCCTTCCCATGTTGATATTCCTAAAATAAACCCAACTTATTCCACTTCTAAATTCCCTGAAGGGTCTAGAAATATTATTTCAATGCTCTCCTTTATACTTGGATACTTTATAGATGGGCACACTAATGAGTCCATTCTAGGTTTCCTGTCCACCTTATCTCCAGGCCAACCTCCATCAATCATCTTTGAATTTGCTGGTTTCATAGCCAACAATATCCATCATCAGCTGATAAAATTTCCCATTGAGGGAGTTTTTAGATACTCATCCTATTTGTTTCACTTATTTTTATTCTTTCAAGCTAATAAATTTCCTATTGCATTACAAAATATGGACTTGGAGGGTAAGCCTCTATCCATTATCTTCTGGACTTCCTTTCTCAGGAAAGAGGGTAGTGATTTCACCTACACAGATTTTTCAGACCTCTTTCTACATCCAGTAATGAAAATTTTGAATAAAGCAAAACAGCCCAGAGTCAGTGAGGAAATGAAAAGAATCCTACAACTTTCACGATAGAGTAAAGTAGGAGATTGGTATCTCTATGAGAAGCATACAGAGTTAAGAATTTTTGGATCCAACTTATTACCTTATAAGTTGCCTAGATATATGAGCATGAGAATTTTTTCACTAGAGTATTTGAGACAAATTATTAATTCTAATTCTATTGACTGCATGCCTGCTAGAAAAAAGACTCAATTTAAGTTAAAGAATCAGGTGGGTCCCTTTATCATAAATCAGAGAGATGCAGAAAAAGAGATCACAATAGCAGAGTTTAAATTTCAAGAAAGTTTTCCATGGAACTATGATCCTCAAGGGATCCTGAGCAGTCTAAGGGTAAAATTAAAATTGACTCCCTTCATACATGAGCTTAAGCCTGAGATTGAGAAATTTTCCAACCAAGTTGAATGGCTGGAAAATACACTGATAGATACAACAAGTAATACAGAGACAATAGGTAAAATGGATACAACACATGCTCTAGAACTTGTAAAACATCCAGAGACATCAGCAAAGAGAAACAGAGAAGAAGGAGGTTATACATCAGAAACAACTACAGAAAAAAAATTCTAACTGATCTATAATAAGAAGCTTAAATTTAGTTCAGTTGACAAAGAGAAAGTAACCATTGATGTTGATGAGACAGATGCTCCAGTAACTAATGATGATATAGCCACAACTATAATCAATGAAACAATTATGGAAATAGAAAAGGAATCAACAGTCAATCAAGATGAAACATAGATGATTAAGAAGCAGCATAATATGGAGGCCTCTTCCTCACAAACATCTGAGGAAAATGATTTAGACATCAAGGATAAATACAAGCAGATAAAGAAGAAGAATGAGGAGATCAAAACATAGATATATTCTCAATTCCTCAAACAGAAGCCTAGAAATCAAAATAGGCTATTTTCAGCCTTTGATTATTCTAGTAACAAGATGTTCACGTCATTTCTACAACCTACTACCTCCACACCTAAAAAAAATAGCAAATTATCAAAAGGTGGACCTTGAGGTTGATACAGAAAATGTCCATGAGCTAGACCAAATTGAATTTCACAGACAAAGCTCAGAGATGCTTTATTCAACAGTAGCAACCAAGGCAATGAGTGCAAATAAGCTACATAACACCATAATTAATATGCAGGATCAGATGAAGATATATAAGGCATATTTATATGCCAAGGATCTAAGGATCAAGGCCTTAGAAGAATTAGTTTTGCAGGTGGGATATGATCCCTCAAACATTCAAGCAGCAGAGCTATTGATAAAGAAAAAGAATGATGATATAGCAGCTTTAAGGAAACATCTCAAGCTACTCCAAAGTGGGCATCCAAAAACCAAGGAAATCCCTCAAGATCAGAGTGATAAAGAAGAAATGATGAACCTCATTCTTAAATTGACTTCTCAAATCAAAGAGATGGAGACCCAAATGGACCACCTTGTCAAAGAAAAAGAGACTGTAACAGAACAGGAGACTCCTATAATTCCTACAATTATTTGAGTAATAACTACAGCAGTACCCTCCACTTTATGAGAGAAACTAGCACCAAAATAACCACTGGCAACTGTAGTGCCAGCGATTTCAGCTACTACTTCAGCAACAGACTCTTCTACTACACATGTTCAACAAACAGATGAAGCAGGCCAAATTTTTAAAGCTATGGAGGAAATGTCTTTGAAAACTAATGAAATCAATAGCCTAAAGAAGATGATTGTTAATCTTGAAGCTACAAATAAGTTATCACTGATAAATGCTAAAACCCATGAACAGAAGGCAATCAGATTGGGAGAACAGATCAAGAATTTACAAAAAGAGCTAAGTTTCACTGAGCAGATTTCATTTGTAAAAAATCATCTATGTACAAACATAATTGAAGCCATTCACACTCAATGGCCTTCAATTCAGTTTATATATGAGCAGAAAGATTTATTATTAGTAGCTCAAGTAGAGATTCAAAATACCAAGGATGAGTTAACTGATAAGCCTACTCAGGCTTTAAAACTCATCACATTATTGAACAAGAAGAATAGGGCAGAAATGGAGGAATTACAGGTATTCAACATAACAGAAACAATCTTACAGATTAAAAAGGTTGTAACTAAGAATAATTTGATGAACAATCTGGAAGAGAAATGTGAATCAATGAACATTGCAATAACAAATTATGGTAAAATACACAAACTTAAGACAAAGGGGCCTGCCAGACATCCATGTTTTTAATGAAAAAATAATGCCCCAAAGCGATTATGATAAAAATATCAGGGAATTTTCTAAGGAACAAGTCAACAAACCATTACCATAAGGCACTCCCACAGGAAAATTCCTCCTTCAGCATTTTGAAGATCTGTTCTTTTTACAACATGAGATTAAACATCTATTTGTTTTCAAGCCCACTTTTGCTAAATACATAGAGGATGATGAAAATTTCAGGAAGCTGAAGAATGTTAAAATTCCCAAGGCAGAACAATGGCAAGAATTTACTGATTTGATGTAACAATGAGAGGTAAAACAGTGAAGGAAGCTTACCTTGAAAAACAGTCAAAAAGAACAATGAAATAAAAAGAAAGTCTACTAATTTTACTGCAAAAATACATATTTTTACAGCAGTAAACAGTGATCTTATAGATAAATTGTATCAAAGTTAAAGAGTATCAAATAAAGAGTATCAGCTGAAAGAGTGTCAGTGAAGGCAAGTCAAAAGCCTAATATTTTCTAGCAACCAGCAAGAAGGACAGCTAATCAATCAAAAGAACCTTGTTAGATAAAACAGTTCTATTTATTTTGGATAAGAGGACAGCGTGCTGATTTTTTAAGCAATTGTCCCTCTTATTATGTAAAGATATTTCCCTTTTCCTAAAGATATTCCTAGATGTCTCCTAGGATATTTGTAATAACATTTTGTATAAATACTTCTACATTAGAAGTATTCAGTGTGGAATAAAATTGTTGGAATTACTATAGACATTTTTTTGGACATTGGAAGCTCTTGTGTGTTTGAATTCAAAGTAGCAGACTAGACAAGCTGACTGGCATCATAATTCAGGATCCCTCTGATACGCTGATGAGTGAAGTACTTCCTACTTGTCACTATTTCCTTTCCTAAGTTTCATGCATTCATTTTATGTTTGTTCTGTCTGAATGTGTAACAAGGAGTATTACTACAAGATTAGTCAAGTGCTCCCTGTCTTTAACTAGTTTCCATTTTAATGTTTTCTTCTGATTTCTGGTGCAAGGAACCCTTAATTTCTCCTTCTCCCATTTGACCTATACCTTCTACTTCCATTTTCCGGATCAAAGGATACTTAAGTTCCCTTATCTCGATCATACCACCTCACAAAAAACCACTTTCCCAAATCTCTGAGGGTTATCTATCTTGCCCTGGATATATTTGTACCTTTTTTGCCTTGATTTCTAGTGCTTCTAGCTTGATTTAGACTCCATAGCCCAATGGACAAGTATATTTCTCTCTATTTTACCTCCAATTGATTTTTCCCCACCAAACCCTTTAAACCAAAACCAAATTGTACTTTCATAACTAGCCTAACATTTATAAATCAAAAAAATATAAATCTTAAAGAGAGAGCCCTCTCTGAACCCTAGGAAGGCTAGATCCTAGTTTGTAGGTTTTTGGTTTGTTCTTTGACTAAAAACTCAAAATCCCACAACATAAGAAATTACTAATGTGATAACACACATATTGACATACCCTAGAACCCTGCACATCCTTAGCACCTGGCATGTATTTGCATATCTTGGCACTATTTGGCACATATAATTAGCACACCCTGGAACTCCCAAGCACACTTTGAGACTTCTTTACATGTCTTTATATTCCCTAGCATGCCTTACCAATCCTTATCATACCTTGGCATGAAAACTAGCACTTATTAACACTAGTCCTTGGCACACGTTCCTCATATTCATTAACTTCCATGAATTTTTACCTAATGCTCCCTTAATTTTTTGTCCTAGTACTCCTTAACACCCCTCAACATGCATTAGAACTCTCTAGCGCACCTTAGCACTCTTCATCATGCCCTTCCACTTCATAGCATTCATAACACTAAGTGACACATATTTTCGACTTGGCACGTGTCGGCATTGGAAAGTATTAGCATGTATGGAATACGTTGATATGCCTTGGTATAATTTGGCATGATTTAATATTAAATGTATTTGAGATCAACTGTTGGAAAGTATATGAGAAACAACAAACGAAGACTTGGCACCTATTGGTGCCTAGTGTTGGTGTGCCTAGCATGCCCCTCTTGGAAAAGGTAAATTGATGACTTATTAACCCTATTATGTGTTCATTTCCATGTAGTTTAACTTGTTTCTCCCTTTTTTTTTCCTTGACAATCCCTGGCACGCATTGACACACCCTTGCACATCTTGGCATGCCTTATCACTTAGCATATCTTAGCATGTTTGACATGCCTTCGCACTATTTGACACATCTTATCATTCCCTAGCACGCCTTGGCATTCATGTCCTCACAGCTAGCCTTTAATTTTTTTCATGACTTGGGAACCCAATAAATTCCTTGGCTACTGCATTTCATGTGATAATATTGGCTTGCTTCAACCACAAAAACTTTACCAATTGCACCTACTACAAGTAGATTGTGCCTTATTCACCTAAGAACTATCTATAACTCATCTTATGCCACTCATGTCCAAGCTTGACTTGTCCCACTTGACTAGTTACGAATACAAGGATCACATGATCTAGCCATGGCCATAAAAAAAATAAGCAACATAACTTACATAGGAAATATTTCACATGCATGTTCAATTCATATAAATAGTAGAACATTAACTGAGAGTTTGCAAGAACCACAACATGCACAAGGCACACAAGATATAAGTCGACACAATTAGAGTGCCCCAAAACTTATACACAAAAATGTACAATATGAAATTATCTAGAATAGTTTAAAACATGAGCATGTAGCCAAAGCCCGTGCCACATCTAAAATAATAATAAAATAGCTAAAGGCAAACCAATGTTGTTCCTAGCACAAAGTGATCTCCCTTTGTTTAAAATTGTTATGTCGAGCCCCATATAAAAATTGTACGCTTGCCTCCTGTAAATCCTATTTTGAACTTCTCCTAACACACTTCGTCCTTAGCACACTTGAATTCACTGACACTCCCTAACACACACTCTTATTTGTTCCTTTCCATGCATTTTGACCTAGTTATCCCTTGATATGCCCCGACACAACTTGACACTCTTCAACATGCACTGAAATTGTCCGACATGTGTTAGCATGCCTTTTCATTCCTAATGTGAATTCTCTTACCCTCCCTAGCTATCATGCCCTCACAACTACCCTTACTTAATTTGAAAATTGGGAACCCAACCAAGCCCTCACTTGACTACAAGAGCTTGACCAAGTTATGATTACTACAACTAGACTTTGTTGTTGAATTGTGTAGCTTGGGAGGTACTCCACAAGCCTAGTGATATGGGTTTGTGTGATTTTGGTCACAAAAGGCTTTGTTGGAAAAGAAGCCAAGAAAAGGGATTTTGGACCCAATATGGGGTTTAAAATCTAAAAGAAAATTAAAAAGGAAAATTAGCATTTCCTAAGGTCTAAGTGGATACAACTCGTAAGTTTTAGAGGGTTCCTAAGAGGTATAGGAAAAACAATTTAAGGAGGCCTTAGGATGAAGGAAAGAACATCAAGTGAGAAGGAGCTCATTTGATGAAGGAGGTGAAGAGAGATGTAGTCCTAAAGTAGGTCAAGTAAGAGGGTTGAGTAAGGGTTGCTAAACGGAGGACATGATCATCCTCCAAGAGCATGATCATCATGTGAGGGCTCACAATAATGTTGCATACCTTAATGGTAGGTTCGAGCTAGGAATTAGGATGGCATGTTTTTAATTCTCTTACGGTAGATCGAGCTTAATAGAGGTTTCTCATGAGAATATGGGCATGTGATTTCAATGGTGTCTTTGTGTAAAGGCCACATCAAATTCTAAAATGTTGAAATTTGCAACAAGAAACATTGAAATTGGAAACCAGAAAGGACGGAAAAAAAAATGCACCCACACTTGTGAGGAATTTTGATGCACCAGGAGTGAGGAATGTGGGGTTTCTAATTTATTTTTCCCTTAAATAAATTGGACAATAAATTGTAATCTCATCTCATAAAAACTTGTGTCAGTCAACTAAGCCATGATGACTAAGTTAGCTCAAGAAATTCAAGTTGAGGGTCTAAGATGAGGCATGTAGAGGTATTAATATAATATTTTTGGAGTCCAATTGTAGTTGATGCATTAGTGGGGTGCAGGTGTGAATTAGGTAACTCAATTAAATGATATAAAATCATTTTAAATAGTTATAACTAAGTGGTGAGCTAGTGAGAGGTTAGCCAGTGAATTAAATTAGATTTAATTCAAAATGAGTGATCAATCAGATAACTGATAATTCAATATTAATAGTTACATGCATGTCAATTCCAAGGAAGACCCAGTTGAGACAGAGGTTAAAGGGAACATAACTATCAGTTGTGTTTATATAAAATCTCCCATGTGCAATTATAAATTCATTGGGATTCCATGATGGATTGCATAATCAAGGAAGACTGATTTTCAGAATTAACAGGGAGCTAATTCCCTAGGAATTGCATGAGTAAGGCAGGTTGAAGGAAGGTTGAGAATTGGCTAAGTACTAGAACGATTTTTCCTAGATCAGTGGGAGATAATTAGCAGAGTGTTGGAGAATCTCATGAGAGCTTAAGAATTGTATTGTTTCATGATTCATTGACTTAATACACAATCAAGATAGAGTGGGTTTGAGCAGTTGCTTTCCCCAGATGCATCTTGTGTTGTGCAATTGATAATTTATTTCTCTTACTTATATGTGATTGTGCAATCGTTTTTTGTTTCCAAAAATTGTAGGAAGGATTCAGTATCTTGTTTTAGTACATTACAAGATCAGATTGAATATCATTGGTTATATTTTCTACATGGTATCAGAGAAGGAATTTTTTTTGGTGACGAGTTTGCAGAGAATATCTGAATATTTTACATCAACATATTTGGATTCCTTGCGAAAAACTACCCGAATGGAAAATCAATTCGGAGCTCGGATGAGGGAGATATCGTTGATTTAAAATCAACTCTTTTTTAGAAACTTTTGTAATGGCGGGACAATTACAATGTGCATGATTCAAGAACCTATATACACTTGAGGTACCAGATGCATGCAAAGATTTGAGGAGAAAAGCAGAGGTTAGAGACTTGGTTGTTGAGAGGGAGTACAAATCACCTCTCAACATGTAGCCTTCGAAGTGGTCTCAGAAGGTTGTGGAGCAGCCAAAATTGGAGAAGAAAATAGGAGACCAAGTGGAAGTGTCCACTCAAGCAGAGACCTCTATGAGGGGGAAATTTCGAGCCAGATGGGTAGAGGGAGAACATGCAACCATACCTTTGGGTGAAAGGTGGGGTGATGTGTAGACATAATCCCAAGATAAGAAATTTGGGTAGGGTCCATTGAGATGATGTGTCTCATGGATCGAACCTAGCTATGATGAGTCAACAGTACAATATTAGCAGGAAGGATGAGTTTGATTGATGCAGTCAGATATTAGGAAGACAAAATTTAGAGTGACAAATGTCAGATACTTGAGCACAAATCAGAGTTGGCAACAATGAAAAGGGCACAGATGCAAATGCCAGTTGCAATGCAAATTGTCCAGTAGACAAGTGCAGTAGCTAGCAGTAGTTCGAATACTCTGATAAAAAATTCATTATACTGATTCAGTTTTTCGAAGGCTATCCAGTTTTAGGATCTACAAGTGAAAACAACACTAGAGAAGTGTTGCATGCAAAATTCTGAATGTACCGGATCAAGATAGATTGAATTTGTTCGGTGTGTTTTATATTCTTTCCAAGACTAGCGCCACGTGTTGTACATTGTGTCAGGAGTAGCAGGGGGGGCGACAGCCCCCCCTGTCAGGGTCCGAGGCAACGTTCTGGCGAATTTTTTTTCGGTGTGCGGTCCCACTCATAGGCGGACCCACCCATGTTTTGTGCATGAGTTTGCACATGGTTTTTTTGGGGTACGATGGTTTTCGACCCCTGGTATTTTGTAGATCCAGTCAAGGGAACTATGGTTATGTTCTAATCCAGAGTTGATGGAGTGGGGTTTATGTATGCTTCGGCATGTATATATATGTGTTGTAACACTAAAATGAATATAATGAAAAATCAAGTTGGTCATCCCGATTTGGGATCCAGGGGAAAATCCCTGTGTTTATCTGTTTTATGTTTTATGCTCTTGCTATTGTTTATTTTCTATTATAAGAGTCGTGTGTAGATACTTTATGTTCAGGGTTAAAACTTACATTTGGTATCAGAGTTGTTTCGGCTTCAAGGGGATGCCTTTGCTGCTGAGGTTTTTTTTTTTTTTTTGGGGCCTAAGGTAGACCCTGTTCAGTGGGAGATCTGGGGGATCGATTCTTGGGGTGAAAGAAGATGGCGTGCTGTGGGAAGATAGAGATCAAAAAATTTAATGGTCAGAACTTTAAGTTATGGAAGCTCAAGATGGAGGATCTGCTGGTGGATAAAGATCAGTGGATCGCGGTAGATCTAGGTACTAAACCAACGGCAATGTCAGATGAAGACTAGAAGAAACTAGATCGGAAGGCTAAGAGCACAATACGGTTGTGTGTCTCAGATTCAGTATTGTTGAATGTATCTGGGGAAGCTACAACGAAGAATTTGTGGGAAAAACTTGTGACTTTGTACCAATCTAAGTCTCTGGTGAATAAGTTGTTCCTGCGGAAAAAGCAGTATAACCTTAGGATGAAGGATAGAGACTCGGTGACAGAGCATCTGAATGCCTTCAATGCTGTGGTAAGTCCGCTATCATCTGTTGATATTAAAATATCAGATGAAGATAAGTGCATCTGTTTGTTGTGTTCTCTACCAGACTTGTGGGACATTCTGGTTATTGCAATAGGTAGCAATACAAATACCTTGAATTTTTATGACATTGTCTCAGCCTTGATGTCGGAGGAAATGAGACGGAGAAATATGGAGGGTCAAAATGGAGATGCTTTATCTGTACGAGGAAGGTCCCAAAACAGAAACAAGAATAAGGTTTCGAGTGGGAGATCTAAATCTCCTGGAAAGTTTGTAAGGGTACGCTGGAAATGCGAAAAGGAAGGGCACTACAAAAAGGAGTGCATATCTAAAGCTCCTAAGAAAGGAAAGGGATCTGATGATGCTCCTTCTGCAGAGGAAAAAACCACCTCGGATGAAGGTGGGGATGTTTGCTTCTTTAGCTATGATCATGTAGATCATGATCATTACTAAAGTTGACTTAGATTTGCATCCTTTCACTTCACTCCCCACATGAGGAGTAGTTATGATATTAAATATGATGGTGGTGATGTCTTCCTAGGGGATGATAGGAAGGCCAGAATCGTCGGACGTGGAAAGGTCAAGTTGAAGCTACAAGGTGGAAGGATTAGAACACTTCCTGGTGTTTTGCATATTCATGCATTGGCCAGAAATATGATTTCTGTAAGCAAGATGGATGATGCAGGTATAAAAACAATGTTCGAGAAAGATGCTTGCAAGATGGTTCGGGGAGCACTGGTATTAATGCGGGGAGTTCAGATTGGAACTCTATACAGGCTACAAGGTAGCACTTTTATTGATGAGTGTAATAGTTCTGTGGTTCCTGAAAGTGGAGCGGAAAGCCTAGCTGTCTTTGGAGAAAAGACCATGCTATGGCATCAAAGGCTTGGACATATTGGAGAGAAGGGCCTTCGGATACTACATAGAAATGGTATGGTAGAAGGTATGTCTAATTTCTCTCTGGATTTTGATTTCTGTGAACATTGTGTATATGGGAAGCAGAATCGGGTGAGTTTTCCTTCTGGTGCTAAGAGTGAGAACAATATATTAGAACTTGTGCACAGTGATGTGTTTGGACCTGTGTCAGTTCCATCACAGGAAAAGTCTATGTACTATGTTTCATTCATAGATGACTTCTCAAGGAATACATGGATATATTTCTTGAGGAAGAAATTTGAAGTCTTTGACAAATTTAAAGATTTAAGGCACTGGTGGAAAACCAGATAGAGAAGAAGATAAAGGCACTGAGGATAGATAATGGTGGGGAGTTCTGCAAGAAGGAATTTGAAGAGTTCTGTAAGAAGTGTGGTATAGCATGGCAGAAGACTACTCCATACACACCTCAAAAAAATGGAGTTGCAGAAAGAATGAATATAACGTTGATGGAAAAGGCAATAAGCATGCTCAGTGGTACCAGGCTAGGATAAGAATTTTGGGCAGAGGCAGTGGAGATTGCATGTTACTTAGTTAACAGATCTCCTTCATCAGCGTCGGAGGATAAGACTCCACATGAGGTATGGACTGGTAAGAAACCCTCTCTTTCACATCTAAGGGTATTTGGATGTGATGCATATGTACATGTTCCAAAGGAGAAAATGACCAAGTTGGATAATAAATCTGAAAGGTGCATCTTTATTGGGTATAAGGATGGTTTAAAGGGTTATAATGGTTATAAGCTTTGGAACCCAGAAACAAGGAAGGTTGTGTATAGCCGAGATGTGGTGTTTAGAGAGGTGAAAGAGGTTTTTACACATGAATTCCTACCAAAGGAACCTGAGAAGATAGACTTTGAGCTAAAGGAGTATGAATCAGACTCTACAACAGAAGAAGATTCAGAAGAGGAAGAGCCACAAACCCCATCTTTGAGAAGATCAGTTCGGGAATGCAGGGCAAATCCAGAAAGGTAAAGTCCATCTCCTTTCGTCTGTGTTTGCCTTAACTATAATCGTTGGATGATCCCAGAATCCGTCGGGGAGCAAGGTGAGGATCTCGCAGGATGAGTACCGGGAAGGAGGCCATGTTGATGAAATGGCATCCTCAGATAAAAATGAGGCATGGGATTTGCAGAGCTTCCTATCAGATAATGAAGTCTATCTGAGGTAAAAATGGGGCGAAGAAGAAGATGATGTAGAAGGCAAGGAGAAATATAACTTGGTTGGTAGCTGTGAAGGTTATTCCCAAAGTCACTTATTGATTTTGGTGATATTTTTCTCCTGTTTCCAAAGTTACTTCTATTAGATTACTTTTATCTGTTGCTGCTGCATTTGATTTTGAGGTAGAACTGATGGATGTGAAGAAAACATTTCTTCACGGGGATCTGGAAGAGGAGATCTACATAAATCAACCTGAAGGATTTATGGTGAAGGGGAAGAAAGAGCTGGTATGTAGGTTAAAGAAGTCTCTGCATGGGTTAAAACAATCACCAAGGATGTGGTATTAGAGATTTGATACCTATATATGGGGACTTGGCTTCACCAGAAGCAAGGAGGATCACTGAGTTTATTTCAAATTAATTGGTGATCGTGTTATTTATTTGGTATTGTATGTAGATGATATGTTGGTGATTGGAAATGACAAGAAAGGTCCAATAGTTGAAGACCCAACCGTTCTCCAAATTCGACATGAAGGATCTTGGTGCTACAAACTATATTTTGGGCATGGAAATTGAGAGAGATCTGCAGAAGATGGGCTCGTTAAACCAAGATAGAAGTATGTCTAGAATGTCGAGATCTGAGCTGCACTATCAATATGCAAGATAGTAAACCTTATGATTGTTCCTATCCCGTAGGTGCAGTTGTCTGCCGAATGTTGTCCCAAGACACAAGAATAAGAGGAGTGATATGTCCCGTGTCCCATATGCAAGTGTACAGAAGTCTGAAGGGTGCAATGTCTCAGATTAGACTACATTGTGGCCATTTTAAAGGCGTATTGAGAAGGTTTATGTCAAACCCAAGGAAGGAGCATTGGATAGCAGTGAAGCGGGTTTTCAAATATTTATGTGGCACCAGTGATTATGGCTTGTGCTACCAAGGAATACCAGGATTAGAAAGAATGTTGGACATTCGTGGTTTTGTTGATGCAGACTGGGCTGGACATCTGGACCAAGGAAGATCTACAAGTGGGTATGTGTTTAGCCTATTTATAGGTGCAGTCAGTTGGATGAGTAAAAGACAGTCTGTTGTGGCGCTTTCAACTACAGAGGTAGAATACGTAGCAGCCACTCATGCAAGGAAGGAAGTAGTTTGGTTGCAGAGATTGTTTTCAAGTATGGGGTTGGTACAGCAAGCTATAAGAATAGACTGTGATAGCCAAAGTGAAATTTTCTTCGCTAAGAACCCTACATATCATTCAAAGACAAAGCACATTGATGTTCAATATCACTTTGTTAGAGATATGGTTGAGGCTAAAAGGGTGTTTCTGGTAAAGGTGGACACTTTGAAGAATGTTGCAGATGCATTGACGAATTCTGTAAGCACTCAGAAGTTCTCTTGGTGTAGAGAAACAATGGGTGTTGAAGAATTGGCCAAATGACTAAGCTCTCTTGTGGCCCCCTGTGTAAATAAAACAACAAGTGGGAGAATTTTGGGTGTGTGTTATATTCTTTCCACGACCCACCCATGTTTTGTGCATGAGTTTTCACATGGTTTTTTTGGGGTACGATGGTTTTCAACCCCTGGTATTTTGTAGATCCGGTCAAGGGAACTATGGTTATGTTCTAATCCAGGGTTAATGGATTGGGGTTTATGTATGCTTTGACATGTATATATATGTGTTGTAACACTAAAAAGAATATAATGAAAAATCAAGCTGGTCGTCCCGATTTGGTATCCAAGGGAAAATCTCTGTGTCTATCTGTTTTATGTTTTATGCTCTCGCTATTGTTTATTTTATGTTATAAAATTCGTGTGTAAATAATTTTTGTTCAGGGTTAAAACCTACATAATTCCTTTCCTGTTGAGAGGGAGTGTTGAAATCTACAACAAGAAACTAGAAAGGGAAAAAAAAATGCACCCACACTCATGAAGAATCTTGATGTACTAGGAGTGAGAAATGTGAGGCGTCTAATTTATTTTTCCCTTAAATAAAATTAGACAATAAATTGTAATTCCATCTCATAACAACTTGGGTCAGTTAACTAAGTCATGATGACTGAGTTAACTCAAGAAATTCGATTTGAGGTGATCGAGGTGGATATTGGTGGCCACCCTCCTATTCCACTAGGGCCCTTGCCATTGTCTCTTTCAATTTTTCAGTTTCCTTAATTATAGCACAATTTACTATTTTTGTCAGTTTTTTTGGTTCCTGGACTTTCAGAGAAATTTTGAGGCCCCAAACGATGTATCATGTGCATCAAACGAATATCGTATGACCAAGTTATGACATCAGGAAGTTGGTTGCCCAACTATCCCCAACAAGGCCCATAAACTCTTAGTGTTACATCTTCTCGAGTTAGGGTTTTATCTTATTTGTCAACAATTAAACAACCCTTGAGCCTTATTGTAACATAGTTTAGAGGCATGTAGCCACCACATCTCTTCTCAAAGATAAGTTATCATTTCCCGAGCTAGCTTGTTTTCCATTTTGTCTGTAAGCATTTTTCAGTATTTGATATTAATGGAATGAAGTGTTATTCCTACTGCATCTATGGGTTTATGTTTATTTCTATATTTTATTGTGTTCCTGCATATGTCCAGATCATGAGGGTCTAAGACGAGGCATGTAGAAGGATTCTAATATTTTGGGGGTCCAGTTGCAATTGATGGATTAGTAGGGTGTAACTGTGAATTAGTTAACTCAATTAATTGATTTAAAATCAGTTTAGCTAGTTCTAACTGAGTGATGAGCTAGTGATAGGTCCAGTGAATTAAACTAGATTTAATTCACAATGATTGATCAATCATATAACTGATAATTCACTATTAATATTTGCATGCATGTTAATTCTAAGGAAGACCCAGTTGAGACAGAGGTTAAATGAAACATAAGTATCAGTTGTATTTATACAAAATTTCCCATGTGTAATTATAAATTCATTGGGATGCCATGATAGATTGCGCAATCAAGTAAGGTTGATTTTCATAATTAATAGGGAGCTAATTCCCTAGGAATGGCATGAGCAAGTTAGGATGAAGGAAGGTTGAGAATTGGCTATGTACTAGACCGATTTTGCCTAGATTAGTAGGAGACAATTGGTAGAGTGTTGGAGAATCACATGAGAGATTAAGAATTATATTATTTCATGATTCCTTGACTTAATACACAATAGAGATAGAGGGATTTTGAGCAGTATCTTTCCCCAAATACATCTTATGTTGTGTGATCGATAATTTCTTTCTCTTACTTATATGTGATTGTGTGATTGTGTTTTGTTTTCGCAAATTGTCAGAAGGATTCAATGTCTTGTTTTAGTACATTACAAGATCAGATTGAATTCCATTGGTTAGATTTTCTACATGAAATAGAAGAGAGGGTTCAATAGGGGAATTTTGAGGTCTAAAATGGGCCTCGTAAGAAAAATGTACAACCAAAACAAACTTTATAGGAACCAATATGATTCAATATGATGATGTCAACCATGGGGGGTGATTCACCATTTTTGGAGTAAAAAAGTAAAAACAATAAAAAATAATAAAATAATAAAAATACTTTTTCAACTCGTATTTTCAAATTATGTCTTTAATTTTTTACTCAAATTTCTAGCGGGAGTACTTGTTGGATGCAAAACTTAATTTCGCATCCAAGGAGGACCCAGGTTGCAATCACGTTTTTCATGTATTTAACATTTTTCATGTAGCAGGGTCCATCGAAAGTATGCAACATGGGTACTCCTTGGATGAGGAATTCAATTATGCATCCAACGAGTGTTTCCGTTTGAAATTTGAGTAAACCCATAGGGAAATAAGTTGAAAATACGAGTTGAAAAAATAGTTTTTTATTTTTTCCTTCTAAAATTTGATGACGTAATTTAATATTATTTTATTATTTCCACTATTATTTTATAATTTCCTTAGGAGGCCCATTTTAGACCTCAAAATTCCCCTAATGGATACAATATTTTCTTGTGGTGGTTAGTAGGTTGTAAGTGTTGAACCCTTGGTTAAACTGAGAGGGGGGGTGAATCATTTTAATGTAGTCATGGTCTTGTAAAACTTTCTTTTATACTTATTTACATCTTCATTTCGTCATCAACTTAATATACAATGGAACACTAATCTTAATAAATGAGCAACAAGTATTAATCAGATTAAATACATAATTTCAACACATAATCATCTTGCACATAGACAACAGATATAAGTGGAAACCCATAAGGGAGAAAACCACATCTTATTATTGTTGTGATGCAAAGGCAAACTCCAAATCCCTCTCACCACTGATTTTCTGTAGGCTCCAACCTACAGGAGGCTACTACCTCAATTCTGCAAGCTACAACTTGCAAGGAAACTCCAACTCCCATCTATTTTCTGCAGCTTACAACCTACTGGAGGCTCCTACCTCAGCCAGCTACAATTGGACATCTATCAAGCTACAACTTGATATGGAAGCACCAACTTCCTCACTGTACAATAAAATCATATGCTGATTTACCTGGATATCAGATTTGTTTTCCTCCTTCTTTACTGTTGTCCTTCTAGCCTTCAAATTTGTTTTATATCATCTCTGGATCTTCACAACTCCTCTCTCTTCTCCTTATTCTTCTTACACTCTCTAAAATATTTCTCTATTATATCACGCTTTATTCATATGCTGGTAACATTATTTATAGAGATCACCTCATAACTATTTGCATTCCACAGGGAATTCGAAATGAACAGGTATGACTCTTTTCCTTCCCCCTTCTCATTTTCTTGTCCAACACATTCAGAATAGTATAACAAAATGTATAAATTTGCGTATTAAAGTGGAGATTTTTTTGCCTATGGAGACTTGCCTTTGCATCACATACAACAAAAATAATTAATTCATTTACATTTACAGTTACAACACATATATTTCAATTTATCCCTTTTGGCCTCTTGCTTTTCTGTTTATTTTGTCTTCTCTGCCTACTATCCCTTTATCTTCTCTAACTGTTGTTGTATTTCTAACTATTCTGCACAGGAACGGGTCCTTTTAACTGCGCGAGCCTTTCCTTTCTGTGATCAACCTTAACCGATCTTCTAAACACATGATTCTACCCTTTTCTCTGTGTCGGGTCCTTACCCGAGCCTTTCTACCCGCGTTCATACTTTCCTTTTTGTTTTACATTATGATCCTCCTTTTCTCTTCGAAACGATTTAACAAAGGAAATCCACATACTTCCGGACTTGAAATGATTTAGGCTTTGGCTTTGATCTTTATCGTGTCCACTCTCTATATCACACTTCACTGATTCAGATATCCCATGTGCCTTCGTCCATCTGATCTCCTGATATGTGATATGCGATGGGTCCCACTTGACTTTATCGTTACTTCGCATCGCAACTTTTATAACTTGTGAATTCTTATCCCATAAGCATCGCCGATTGCGATATGCAATATGCGAAGGGTCCCACTTGACTTTGTAGCTACTTCGCATCGTAACTAACATGACTTCTAAGGTTGTGTGATATCTCTCCTGCTTCGATTGCGATGTGTGATCGCATCACATCGCATCCATCGCTCGCATCGCATCGCCTCACCACATCGCATCGCATCCATCACTCGCATAACATCACCAATTCTACGACTTACAAATTCTTATCATATGAGCATCACCAATTGTAATATGTGATCACATTGCATCGCAACTTTTCTCTTACGATATTCACCCCTCTAATCTTGTGATTTGCGATATTCGAGCCAGGTCTACGTCATCTCCATGTCATTGTGCCATGTCACCTTGACATGTCATCGCCATGTCACTGCCACATCAATTTTCCACGTCATCTTTATTTATTTGCGATTTTTGGGGTCAAGTCCACATCAGTTGCCACGTCACTAGCCACATCATCATATCGCACTTCACATTTTCTGTGACCACTGTGTTTGTGTGATTTTTCTCCTGCCCCGATTACAATATGCGATCACATCGCATCGCATTCATCTCACTTGCTTCCAATTTATAATCTGATTGATTTATTTAATAAAAATTCACCACGGAAGCTAAAAGTCCCTTTTCCCTTTCAAAACATTATAATCCAATTTTATAATATTCGGAAGCAAAATCCCCCTTTTAACCTTTGGAACTATATAACTCACTTTAACCCAATGTTTTAAAATCTTTCGGAATGAATATCAGAACCTTCAGAAACATTTAATTTACTTTTAAACAAAGGTTAAAATCCCCTCAGCAGTGTATTTCCGAACTTCAACCACTTTAATAAAAATCCATTGAAATATCAATAAACCTTCGAAAATATTAAAAAACCTCCGGAATATTTAGACCTTCGGAAATAATTCTGGACTTAAAACCCTTAATAAAACTTCATTGTATACAACGTTGGGTCCATACCTTGTTTTAACTCCCACGCAGATTTTAACGCGAACTATATCATATCTTCCATAGATCTAATTAGATGGAAATCGTGTTCAATCGACCCCAGAACTTTATCACCCAAAAGCAACGCGAAATGGGTGGTATTGCACCGTGACGTGTCGCAATATGACTTGATCGTGTTTGAAATGAATAAAACCGCTCATATGCCAAAAGAGGCATGAGAAAAGTGTATGGCTTCTCTAAAACTTCTTGTCCTTCAAACTTTGTTTTAAATCGCGTTCAAATGCGGATTTTCACCATTTCTTTGTTTAACTTCAATTTCTCATGAAAAACTCATTTTTCATTGCATAACACAACAAACAGAGACTAATTATCTCTACGTTCTCAACCAAAGAACCAGAGTTCTAATTTTCTTCCAAACCCTTATTATAGAGGTTAATAACTCTCGATGCTACACAGAAAACCATAAATCAATGAATTTTCAAAGGGAAAAAAAACCCTCCTTTCTATTGTGTAACTCAATAACCATAAATAAATTAACACTACCTGATCTCAAGCAAACAAACCAGAATTCTCTAAATTCTTCCGAATCTTTACACAAAAGTAAACATACTCAAAATTATACACAGAATGTATAATCAAATGGATTCGAAGAGATGAACCCTTCAGGAAATTTTCCAAGTATATACAGATAAACAAAATTCTGCAATTTATTAAAATAGAGGCCAAAATCCTCACAATAAATTCTTCTATGGTTTAACCTCTATATTCAATTTTTGTGGTTCTTATCCATCGTTTTCCATTATAGTGAAAACCCCAAATGGGCAGCCACAACCCACTGATACATTAAAACCTGTGTGACATCTCTGCAACAATTCCATCTGAATTTGATCTGCTCCCTTGTCTTGGTGTTTCTCCTTTGTGCTCCTTTGCCATCAATGACAATATTTCCAACAATCTCCCGCTTTGGCATTGATGGCAACACAACCACCAATACTCCCATACTTCCTTTAGGACTTCCTCCCCCTTTCATTCTGAGAAGTATCTTGTCTTTCTTCCTCTGCCTGCTTTACGGAAGACCCTTTCTTCTTTTGCTTTATTTTCCTCCCCATTTGACATCAATGGCAAAGGGTTGCACTTTTCCCAGTGTGGTTTCTATCTTTTCATAATACTCTAATCTTGAGGACTTGTTCCATGCACTGCTCCATTGCTCTAGCTCTTTTGTGACAATTTATTGACTACTCTCCCCCTCAAATGATGCTTTCTTATCTGATATTGACTATCTCTTGTCTTCTGCACTAATCTTGTTTCTTGTATGCAACCCCCCCCCCATTTTTTTTTTCTTATTTTTGATCATGTTAGAGAGTAACATCTGCAAAAACTACCCCTATTTTGTCTCTTAGATATTTGAATGGTTCTTTAGCAAGAGGTTTTGTGAATATGTCTGCTATTTGTTCCTTAGTTAGTACATATTCCAACTTCACTAATTTATGTGCTACTTGTTCTCTGAGGAAGTGGTACTTTATTGGGATGTGCTTTGTTTTGAATGAAGTACAAGATTTTTTGATATACTTATTGCACTTGTATTGTCACATTTGATAGAAATAGGTTCATCAATGCTTACCTTCATGTCTTGGAGAGTTTGTTTCATCCACATTACTTGTGTGCAACATGTTGTTGCTGCTATGTATTCTGCTTCTGCTGTAGGTAGAGAGATAGAAGTTTGCTTCTTGCTTAGCCATGCCACCAAACGTTTTCCCAAATAGAATTCCCCTCCACTTGTGCTTTTCCTGTCATCCACACAACTGGCCCAATTTGCATCTGTGTATGTTGTCAATGTGAAGCTTTTTCCTTTTGGATACCATAGACCATAATGTGAAGTTCCTTGTAGATATCTAAATATTCTCTTGATTGCAAGTAAATGGTTTTGTTTTGGTGTTGCTTGATATCTTTCCATAAGTCCTACTACCAACATAATGTCTGGTCTAAGAGCTGTTAGGTATAGCAGAATTCCTATCATGGATCTGTAAATTTTTTGATCTACATCTGTTGATCCATCATTAGCACATAGTTTGCATCCAGTGATCATGGGAGTTGAAACAGGTTTGCAGTCTTCCATTTGAAACCTTTTCGATATTTCTTTTAAGTATTTTTCTTGCGAAATGAATATTCCTGTGTTCTTTTTTTTAATTTGAAGTCCTAAATAGAAGGTGAGCTCTCCAATCATAGACATCTCAAATTCTGATTTCATTTCTTCATAAAATCCTTTTGCTAACTCATCTTTGTTGCTACCAAACATGATGTCATCTACATACACTACTACAATCAAGAGTTCATTATAATTATCCTTTATGTACAAATTTCTATCTACTCCTCCTTTTTTGAACAAGTATTTGTCTAGCCTTGAATACCATGCACGAGGAGCTTGTTTCAGACCATATAAGGCTTTCTTTAATCTGCACACATAGTCATGTTTATTTGTTAATGAGAATCCTTCAGGTTGTTCCATGTAGACTTCTTCCTCTAGATCTCCATTCAGGAAGGCATACTTCACATCCATTTGATATACCTTCAAATGATGATAGAATGCAAAGGCCAAAAACATTCTGATTGCTTCTATTTTGGCTACAGGGGCAAAGGTTTCATCATAATCAAGACCTTCAATTTGTGAATATCCTTTGCATACAATTCTGGCTTTATTTCTGATTACCTTCCCTTGTTCATTCATCTTATTCTTGAATATCCATTTTGTTCCAATGACATTTTTCCCAGTGGGTCTTGGAATTAATTCCCAGGTATTTTTATTCTCAATTTGGTCCAGTTCTTCATTCATAGCATTTACCCAGTTTTTGTCTTTGTTGGCTTCTTTGAACTTCTTTGGCTCTATTTGAGATAGCATGGCTAGGTATACTTCTTATGTCTATTCATCAAGCAATCTTCATGTCTAGACTCCCACACTCTTGTCCCCAATTATTTTATCTTCTGGATGGTTCTTTTGAGTGTGTCGTGAGGGACCTTTTGAGTTTAATTCAGTATCTTCTATTGTTTTGCTCAGTTCATCATTATCTTGGTTCTCATCTTCATGATCATCTGGAGGATTGCTGCATCTTGTGCTTCTTGTTCTGTCTGGTAGATCTTCATCAAATCTTACATCGATGTTTTCCAAAATTTTGTGCAGTATTTTGTTGTAGCACCTATAACCCTTACTCTTGGATGCATATCCTAAAAATATTCCTTCATCAGCTCTTACATCAAACTTCTTTAGTTTTTCATTATTATTTTTTATGTAACACTTGCTTCCAAAGACTCTAAAGTGCTTGATTGATGTTGGTTTACCATGCCATAATTCGTAAGGAGTCTTATCACAATTTGGTCTTAGATGAGCTTTGCTGAGAATGTGAACAAATGTGTGTACTGCTTCTTCCCAGTAGGTTTGGGGAATGTTAATTTCTTGCATCATAGCTCTGGAAATCTATTGTACTAACCTATTTTTCCTCTTTGCCACTCCATTCTATTGAGGTGTACCTGCAATTTTAAATTTTTGTTTTATCCCATGCTCATTGCATAGGTCTGCAAAATCATAATCTGTGAATTCGCCTCCTCTGTCTGATCTGATGCACTTTAGCTTCCATCCTATTTGATTTTCTACCAATGCCTTGAATATCTTGAATTTCTCAAGTGCTTTCGATTTATATTTGAGAAATTCTACCCACGTCATTCTGGAAAAATCATCTATTATCAGCATGAAATAAGATTCTTCACTTGGTGCTTTAGTTCTTGAAGGTCCACATAGGTCCATGTGTACAAGCTGAAGTGGCCTACTTGTTGATAGTTCATCTTTGGTCTTGAAAGATGTGCGGGTTTGTTTGCCCAATTGGAAGGATTTACATATGGTATTTGAAGGCTTCTTTATTACTGGCATATCTCTGAATACATTCTTCTTGCTTAGAATGATGATGTGTTCAAAGTTTAGGTGTCCCAGTATTCTATGCCATAACCATGACTCATCAAGTTTTCTTATGTGGCATGCTTCATTCTCTTCTTCCACTATATAGACATTACTTTCTGTTCTAACACCTTTGATCAAGGTCTTTCCAGTGGTGCTTGATCTTACCTCACAATCTTGGGCTCTGAAAAGGACCTCACAGCCTTTATCACACATTTGACTAACACTTAGCAGATTGGCTTTCAGCCCATCCACAAATAGTACATATTGAGCCTTTTCTCTTCCATTATTCAGACTGACTCAGGCTTTTCCTTTGATTTTCCCTGCTTTATCATTGCCGAATGTTACATTTCCAGATTTCTTTTCATCAAAGGTTACAAACTTGCTTCTATCTCCAGTCATTTTATTTGAACATCCATTTTCCAAATACCATTGGATTTTCTGATCTTGGGCTATTAGAGCTAGGTCACACTTATTCAACTTCTTCTTCCACTGTAGACATCTATTGGTTTGGCACCTTTTCTGAGAAGATGGAACACATTCTTTGAGAGGACATTTGGAAGACATGTGTCTGATTTTATGGCATACAAAGCATTTGATTATATTTTTAAATGGATTATGTGTACGAGTGAACTCTCCATTGTTCATAAATCTCCTTGGGGTTTTGAACATCAATCTTTGTCCATATGTTCTTCACTCCATGGCTTTATGGCCGAACCCCTTACAATAAAAACAATACCCATGGAAACGATGAGTGTACCTGGTGGAGGGTTGTCCTCTCCATTTGTTTGCTTGAGGTAGTATTTTCAATTTTTGCATTTTTTGCTGGTTGAAATTGATTATCTTTGTCTGACAATATGTAGCAATATGTCCCAGCTTGTGGCAGACAAAACAAGTGATATTTCTCATAGGAGGAAAGAATCTCTTTTGACAGCTTCAGAATTTATTCAATTCATATTCAGGATTGTAAGAGCCTTTTTCAGCTGACTGTTTCTTCATTTCGTTCTTTGTCTCTTGATGTTGCTGCTTGTTTTTGTTTGTTTCATCACACATGAAGTTCTTGTTGGCTTCTACTTCTGTAGTTCCTTTTTGAGCTACTTCATTATACTTTACAGCCTTTACAAAAATGATATTCTTGTTATCTTCTACCTTGGACTTACTGGTTTCTCCTTCATATCCTATCCTATCCTTTATGAGAGGATACCTTTGAGAATTAAGAATCTTGTCCAACTATTCAGTGCTTGTCATTCGAGGAGTGTTCATTGATAATTCCCTTTGGGTGTTTTCTAGTTTCTTTCTCAATCAAACCACTTCTTCTTCCAATTTATCTTGCTCCTGATGTTTATATTTAATTTGCTTTAGTAGAATTTCTTCCACCTTCTTAGCTTCTTCAAGTTCTACTTTCAATTGAATGAAGTCTTCTGAATTTGGTACCTCTTTTACACATTTGAGGAGAATGTATTTCTATTTTCTGCACTTGAGTTTAAGTCTGTCTATTTCCTCCAGGGTACTTCTTAGCTCCCCCTCAAGATCTACCTCACCTTCTACCTCATCTTCTAGAAGGAATCCTTCAGACTCTTCATTGGCCATTAACACAAATTTAGAGGTTCCTTCTTAATTTGAGGATTCAACTGAGTTTTCAGATGCACTTCTATCTTGCTGAGCATAAAATTATCTTCTATTGAATCTCTTCCCTTTCTACCAGTTATTTGTTGTTTTTTTCTCTATCTCTTGAGTCTGATTCTTTGTTTTCTTAAGAGGACACTTAGATGCATAGTGCCCAACTCTTCCACAGTTAAAGCATTTAAATGGAAGTTTACCTTTAAACTTGCCTGAGCCTCTATCCAATCTTCTGACAAATTTGGCCTCTTCTTCATCAGAGCAGGAGCATGTATCTTGTTTTTCTTCTTTGCTCTTATATGTCTTAAAGGCTACCTCGCTCACATTTGACTTCCTCTGTGGAAGTCTCATCTCAAAGGCTATTAAGTTTCCAAGTAATTGGTTCATGGTCGATGTTTCCCAATCAGCTATTTCTTCTATGGCAGAAATCTTGGGGTTAAACATGGATGGTAAATATATCAATATCTTTTGAACAATTACCCATTCTCTAATGGTTTCTCCTAGAGCTTTCATGTTATTCACAATTTTCGCAACCCTTAAGAATAAGCTGGAAACATCTTCTTCTTCATTCATTTTTATATTTTCAAATTGAGTTCTATAGACTTGCATCTTGGCAGCCTTCACCTTTTTGTCTCCCTAATAGATACTTTCTAATGTATCCCATATTTCTTTGGCAGTCTTGTTGTGCATTACTTTAATAAATTCTGCCTCACATAAACCACTTAAGAGAGAATTCATGGCTTTTGCATTAGCTACAAAATCTAGTTTGGCATCTTTCTCTGAGTTAGACTCCTTTGGGGCATAGCCCACTTCCATAGCAGCCCAAACTTCTATTCCTAGAGACATTATGTACATCCTCATTCTTATTTTCCAGAAGGAATAATTTGTACCAGTAAACATAGGGGCTTTATTTGTTGAGCATCCTTCTAAACTAGTCATCTTGGGGACCAAGGATCTCCTTCCAGTTGTTAAACTGATACAGAAGGAACCTGCTCTGATACCAATTGTTGAACCCTTGGTTAAACTGAGAGGGGGGGGGGGATGAATTAGTTTAATGCAGTCATGGTCTTGTAAAAATTTCTTTTATACTTATTTACATCTTCATTTCGTGATCAACTTAATATACAATGGAACACCAATCTTAATAAGTGATCAACAGGTATTAAGCAGATTAAATACAGAATTTCAACACATAATCATCATGCACATAGAAAATAGATATAAGTGGAAACCCATAAGGGAGAAAACCACATATTATTATTATTGTGATGCAAAGGCAAGCTCCAACTCCCTCTCACCACTGATTTTTTGTAGGCTCCAACCTACAGGAGGCTACTACCTCAATTCTGCAAGCTACAAGTTGTAAGGAAGCTCCAACTCCCATCTATTTTATGTAGGCTACAAACTACAGGAGGCTCCTACCTCAGCCAGCTACAACTGGACATCTATCAAGCTACAACTTGATATGGAAGCACCAACTTCCTCACTGTACAATAAAATCATATGTTGATTTACCTGGATATCAGTTATGTTTTCCTCCTTCTTTACTGTTGTCCTTCCAGCCTTCAAATTTTCTTTATATCTTCTCTAAATCTCCACAAATCCTCTCTCTACTCCTTCTTCTTCTTACACTCTCTGGCCTCTTTCTCCATTCTCTCACGCTTTATGCATATGCTGGTAACATTATTTATAGAGATCACCTCATCACTGTTTGCATTCCACAGGGAATTCGAAATGAATAGGTATGACTCTTTGCCTTCCCCCTTCTCATTTTCTTTTCCAGCACATTCTGAATAGTATAACAGAATGTATACATTTGCATATTACAGTGGAGTTTTGTTTTGCCTATGGAGACTTGCCTTTGCATCACATACAACAAAAATAATTAATTCATTTACATTTATAGTTACAACAAATACATTTCAATTTAGCCCTTTCGGCCTCTTGCTTTTCTGTTTATTTTTTATTCTCTGCCTGTTGTCCCTTTATCTTCTCTACTTTTTGTTGTATTTCTAACTATTCTGCATAGGAACGAGTCCTTTTAACTGCTTGATCCTTTCCTTGCCATGATAAACCTTCACCGATCTTCTAAACACATGATTCTACCCTTTTCTGTATGTCAGGTCCTTACCCGAGCCTTTCTACCTGCATTCATACTTTCCTTTTTGTTTTACGTTATCATCCTCCTTTTCTCTCTGAAATGATTTAACAAAGGAAATCCACATACTTCTGGAATTGAAATGCTTTAGGCTTCGGCTTTGACATTTATCGTGTCCGCTCTCTATATCACACTTTGGAAATTCAAATATCCCATGTGCCTTTGTCCATTTGATCTCCCGATATGCGATATGCGATGGGTCCCACTTGACTTTATCACTACTTCGCATCGCAAATTTTATAACTTGTGAATTCTTATCCCATAAGCATCGCCGATTGCGATATGCGATATGCAATGGGTCCCACTTGACTTTTTCGTTACTTCGCATCGCAACTAACATAACTTCTAAGGTTGTGTGATATCTCTCTTGCTCCGATTGCGATGTGCGATCGCATCGCATCACATCCATCACTTGCATCGCGTCGCCTCGCCACATCACATTGCCAATTCTACAACTTACGAATTCTTATCATATGAGCATCGCCGATTGCGATATGTGATCACATCGCATCACAACTTTTCTCTTACGATCTTCACCCCTCCGATCTTGTGATTTGCGATATGTGGGCCAGGTCCATGTCATTGTTCCATGTCACCTTGCCATGTCATCGCCATGTCACTGCCACGTCATATTGATTTATTTGCGATTTGTGGGGTCAGGTCCATGTCAGCTGCCATGTCACTTGACACGTCGTCATATCGCACTTCGCATTTTGTGTGACCGCTATGTTTGTGCAATTTTTCTCCTGCCCCGATTGCGATATGCAATCACATCACATCGCATTCATCGCACTTGCTTCCGATTTATGATCTGATTGATTTATTTAATAAAAATGCACCACGGAAGCTAAAATTCTCTTTTCCCTTTCAATAATTTAAAATCCACTTTTATAATATTTGGAAGCAAAATCCCCTTTTTAACCTTTGGAGCTATATAAATCACTTTAACCCAATGTTTTAAACTCTTTTGGAATGAATATCAGAACCTTCAGAAATGTTTAATTTACTTTTAAACAAAGGTTAAAATCCCCTCGGCAATGTATTTCCGAACTTTAACCACTTTAATAAAACTCCATTAAAATATCATTAAACCTTCAGAAATATTAAAAAACCTTCGGAAATATTAAAAAACCTTCAAAACATTTAGACCTTTGAAAATAATTCCAGACTTCAAACCCTTAATAAAACTTCATTGTATACAACATCGGGTCCATCCCTTGTTTTAACTCCCATGCAGCTTTTAATGTGAACTCCGTCGGATATTCCACAGATCTAATCGGACGAAAATCACGTTCAATCAACTCCAGAAATTTATCACCCAAAAGAAACATGAAACAGGTGGTATTGCACCGTGACGTGTCGCAATATGACTTGATCATGTTCAAAATGAATAAAACCGCTCATATGCCAAAAGTGGCGCGAGAACAATGTATGGTTTCTCTAAAACTACTTGTCCTTCAAAATTTGTTTTAAATCATGTTCAAACGTGGATTTTCACCATTTCTTCGTTTAACTTCAATTTCTCATGAAAACCTCCTTTTCATTGCATAACTCAATAAACAAAGAATGATTATCACTGCGCTCTCAACGAAAGAACTAGAGTTCTAATTTTCTTCTGAACCCTTATTACAGAGGTTAATAACTCTAGATGCTACACAGAAAACCATAAATCAATGAATTTTCAAAGGGAGAAAAAACCCTCCTTTATGCTGCGTAACTCAATAACCATAAATAAATTAACACTGCCCGATCTTAAGCAAGCGAACCAGAATTCTCTAAATTCCTCTTAATCTTTACACAGAATTAAATATACTCAAAATTCTACACAGAATGTATAATCAAATGGATTTGAAGAGATGAACCCTTTGGGAAATTTTCCAATTATATACAGATAAACAAAATTCTACAATTTATTAAAACAGAGGCCAAAATCCTCACAATCAATTCTTCTATGGTTCAACCTCTATATTCAATTTCTGTGGTTCTTATCCATCATTTTCCATTATAGTAAAAACCCCAAATGGGTAGCCGCAACCCACTGATACAATAAACCCTGTGTGACATCTCTGCAACAATTCCATCTGAATCTGATCTACTACCTTGTCTTGGTTCTGCTCCTTTGTGCTCCTTTGCCATCAATGACAATATTTCCAACAGTAAGGTCTATGAGAAATACCAACATAAATGGATGAGGGATCTCACTATAATTTAGATCCAGAACATAAGTAGATGCAGGCATAATAATGACTGAGGTAACCCTAGCTTGAGGGTCGACATTGAGATTTTAAGTTAATGTCATGAATTCAGTCAAAGAAATGTCCAGAATCTATGGATCGATATGAGCTAGGTCGAGTATCTTATGGAGGCAAGAGTCGTGGTTTTTTCTATGGGTGGATAGGGTTTTTTATACAACAATTAGAAGTACATAAGTATAGTGCCCTAGTTAGGAAAATTTCCTAGCATGTTTAGTTCATAAGGTATGCCCTTAAGACCATGAAAAATTTGCATAGAAGAAGAGTAGTTTTAACCCTTAGAGCGAGGTTTATTTCTACAATGTAGACCACAGATCTAGAATGTGATTTGTAGATTCAGTATGTGTGGAGATAGAAAATCCAAAGGAGGGTGGAACCTGAGCAGAATATTGAGCATGTAGAATAAATGTGTCATATGAAGAATGGATTGACATGCAGAGGAGTTTATTTTAGTGGACTATATCCATTGAGTTTTAGATAGATATCTAAAGAAACCTATAAAATATTAGTCAATGGACTGTTAGTGGTTGATTTGTGACCCCAATTCAGTCATCTACAGATTTTTAGAAGGATGATAAGAGGAGTAGTTTAGATTTTTTCATAGATTGGAAAACAAAGATAAAATTGTCGATACACAAGAAAAAAAAATTTGAGAGGACTCAAACCATTTTTAGGTGGAATATTTTAAGAGCCCTACATGAAGGCAATATTGTGAACCCTAGATCAGTAAAAAGAAATTACTGTGGTTGGGCAGATTTATGGTAGTCCAAGTATAGTTGGAGGGTTGTTAGGTGATTGTCAAAGAAGAGCCCTAACTCTTGTAATTGTGAAGGACAAAAAGATTGGTATAAGGGTAGGTGTATAAGGCATAAGGATGTGCACACTTTGAAGGACTAAAGTAGTGGTCAAGTGGGCCATCCAACTAGCCCTAATTCACTATGTTGCAGAGGATTAATTCAGTGAGAAGAAGGGAAAAATCCATAGCACTAGACTTCTCATCTTGGAGCCGTAGTATGGAAAAAGTGGGCATACCAAAGAGTTGTTCACAAATGGAGTTGTGAACAACTTGTTACCACTCAAACTAGTAGTGGACCTAAAAGGGGTTCCTAAGAGGGAAAATACTAGGACAAGGGAAATGATGGAGGCTTAGCCCATTATCTCCACAGCTAAGGCTCCTTGCTCTCCATGGAATTTCACCGATGGGAGGAGTCATGGTAGTTTATAAAGTCACCTGTAGAGTATAGGTTAATGAATAGGTGGGAAGTGACCATAGAAACCCTTTCATAAAATAGAATAAAGAGTGGGACATGCTTGCCTTTTAAGAAAGGGACTTGATCTTCTAGGGAGAGAGGACGGGTATTAAAGGGTTGAGGGAGAAGAATAATACTTATGAAGGAAGCTATCAATCCCTAAAATCCTTTGGGAACTCGGATTCCCGAATGGTCCTTGATGGAAGGCCTTTGACACCAAATGGGACCACATGGGGCCAAGTGGACCTAGCCTAGGTTTGAGGATGGAATTTAGAAACCAATGATGTTCCTATCCTGTAAAATGTGACAGGAAAGGATCAGGCAAGATTTTTTACTTCGATGGGTCAAATTTATCCTACTAGGTTCTAGCCTTGGGAACACCTATGAAGAAGTTGATCCTAGAGATAGGGCTTGAGGTATCTGAAGATTATTCCATCTGAATTGGCCCAAATTATGTGGACAGTGAGGGGACCCACCAACACAATTTCCTCTAGCTATATTCTTGGGAAATTTATTCCCCAGGTGACCTAATGAGGCTAGACCTAGGGAAAATTGGAAAATTGTGAAAAAATGGGGGGAAATCATCACCATTTTTTAGAAACTAGTGCCTAATTTACTTTTGGATATGGAGTCAAGGGTGATAATGTATAAGAATTTAGTTTCTTGATCAAGGAGGCCTTTTTTTTGGTGATATAATTGCAATTTCTCAAGAAATTTAATCTAAAATCAAGAGACACGATTCTACTATACTGCTCTGCGGAAAGTAATTCACAATTTAGAACAACATGCGAAAACATGCATCAATTAAATACAAAAGAACTCAAACGTTTCTAGGGGAACAACTCGTAAAAACCCCTTAAGCCTTTTTTATATTAATCAGTTGAATAAATAATCTATTACAATTGCGTTCTCGCTCTGAGCATAACCTACAAATGAATAATTGTTCTTTCTATTGAGTGAGAATCGCTGACCCAAACTTGGTCAATCTCTTCCCCCGCCTAAGCTCCTATTTCCTTGCACAATTCCTAAGGAAATTGACCCCCACTCCCTAGGAATTTCCTCCAAAATGATTGTGCAATTTTCAAGGATTTATCACTGATTGCATGCAACATCTGTACACTCAAAACTAGTTTACAACTGATGTTACACTACCTTGGAATCTCCACCACAAATGAGAAATTTGAATTCTTTGCATGCATGAGCTATTTTTGGTTGATTGATGAGTTAACTGGATGATTTTTGAGTTAGATTGTTGTCCCATTGCACAACTAACTGCCAACTATTTCTATTAATTGTTAGAACTAGGTTAACTAAGTACACGAGAAATTTACTAAACTGGATTGCTATAAATTAGTAATCAACACATGCAAACTAAACTCAAGTCCCACTACCACGAATTTAGTGATCTAACTGAACAATAAGAGTCATGTCACCTCGGTTAACTTCCTCTAAGTTGTATGTCGATGTGGGAATTTTTAATATTCTCAATTTGACTAAGGCTAAGGTCAAATTGAGCCTTTCTTTCTACACTTCTCAATAGAAACATGTAATATTTTGATCTTGTTTCTGTTTCCATATGGAGTATTGATGATTTTGAGGAGTTCAAAATTATTTTGAACTTTCTTCTGAGTTTATGGTTTCTTTTGGACTATTTATTCGCTATTTGTCACAAATATGGGCATGGATGCTAAAACATATGGCTCCTTTCTAGTCCATGCCTAAGATATACTTATTCAAAAATATCTTGGATTTATTTAGTACTTGCAAAGCACCTGCATCCTAGCAAGGAGGACCTGTATTGCATGAATCTAAGGCAAGATACATTTGTGACCTAGCATTAGAATTAAAATTTTAGAGGCGGTCGTTAAGACCGCCTCCAAATGTTAAATTCGCATAAGTTGTATAAGGAGTAGAATTCCAGTGCCTAATATGATACTAATCCATGATAGCTTTGATTAGTTTGGACGTGAATTAAGTTCCCATGTCTGTAATGATCTCTCTTGGCACATAGAGCCTAGTAAAAATCTCCTCATAAAGAAAATTGACAATTGCATGCTCATTTGTTGGAGAAAACGCCTTGGCCTCGACCCATTTCGTAACATCGTTAGTGCACACTAGAATATATTTCTTCTTTCGAGACATTGGCGTGATCAGTTCTAAAAAATCAAGGGCCCACCTTTCGAATGGCTTGACTGATATATGGCGTTGTAATGACATTTCGTCGCTTGAAGTGGAATCCCCATCCTCTAGCAGTTACTACATTGGCTAGTAAGGGGGATGATTAATTAAAAGTTCTTGAAGTTCCATTGCATGTGGCTTATTTGATTCAATTCCATGTTGCATATTTTTTTATTGAACAAATGGTACCCATGGTGAGGAGGTATTTATCTTTTTAATTGCATGAATAAAATGTCAAGGGAGCGGGCACCATTAGGTTTTCCCGTTGAACCCCAACTCACCCAAATTCAGATTCAATCCTTCATTTGCCATTGCATTTGATTCTTGGTTTTTTTCCTTGAGCACGTGATATACATAAATGGAAGAGAATTGACTATTATATGATGAATACAGAGTTTTAAATCTCCAACGGAAGAAAAATGATGTTTCTTTTTCAAAATTAATCATTCATTGAAGCTCAATTCACCCAAATTCTAATTCACTCCTTCATTTTCCATTGCATCTGATTCTTGGTTTTTTTCCCTGAGCACATGATATACATAAATGGAAGAGAATCAACTACTATATGATGAATAAGGAGATTAGAATCACCAACAACAATCAAACAAGAAAAATGATGTTCTTTTTGTCAACATTAATCCTTGAAGTAATGCACATGCTTACACTTGATTTCTTCAGATTGATCCTACTCACTATACATAAGAAAATTCTATTTTTCCTTTGTGACAAAGGATAACCCCTTCTACTACATTATGTTTGCTATTTTGTGACAATTTCTTCTCCATAATAGGTATAAATCACCTCACCATTTTTTTTTTAATGGTGGGAAAACCTATCATAACTCAGTGGCCAAACCAAAAACAACCATCAGTGGTTGTTATATGCTAATTCATGTTGACGCATCATTATTATTCAAGAAAACCATGCCACCTGTAATTACCCACTAGTGTTCCATAATGGGAAAAAAATTTACTCTTGAAAAAAGCCTCTAGGTCATGGGCCATTAACATTTTTCCTTACATTTTATCAAGACAAGCTCTAGAGAACACTCGAGGTCCAATACCTCACTATTATTTGTAAAAAGGAAAAATTAAATAATAATTTAAAAATATGATTTTTTTCATTATAACACTAACCACCTCTTTTTTGGGTTGGGAAAGTTTATTTTTTTCAAAAATACTAATTATAGGGAAAAAAAAAGGTATTGGTTTTATAGCGAAAAATATATTTACTTTAAGAAGAGGGTTTAATTTTTTTAGACAATGCCATTTTTGAAAGGAGTAGGAGGCACAACTAGCTAGTTCCTAACCTGTTAGGAGGAGTACGAGGCACAAAAGTATATAACTAGTCCTTGAATATTTTTGTCAATATTTTGTTTCATTTTTTCTATCTTTGAAGGATATTAGAAATTTTCGAGTAGACATGGCTTCCCGAGAAGTGAAGAAGCATGAATGAACATCAACCCTCAAAACGGCAATGGTGAAAACCCAGAACAAGATCCTTAAGAGTGTCAAGAAGGCCCTGCTACTGAAGCTCAAGCCTAAAGTTGTTGAAAATGTCTAGAAACTAAAAAAACAGTGCATATGGGGAACGTCAGAGTTGTCGAGGTTCTAGTAAAGAAATAGAAAAGAAAAAAAACTGGGAAGTTAAAAAAGAGGTGCCAAAAATGTCATCGCTCCTGAGAAGCCAGCCCCTCTGAGTGAATCTAGGCCCAACAAAGGTAGAGTTTGAGGGTCTATCATATAAATGGCTCAATTGTTTTGGTAGGGTTTAAATTTGTGCGTATGAAACGATTAGGATATGGTTATCACAATAATTTGAAGTTTAATATTTTTTCACCATGTTATTAATTGATTTGTGTTTTATTAAGAAAATGTCTTCTTGTGTTTCAGATTTCCATTTATATAGAAAAATGATTAGAAACACTCTTGGTTTATAGGGTTACACATTTTTTGCGCTATTTTGATCTTGTGCCAAAGCTTGCACAAATTATCTCTTTCATGAACTAAGGTTCTCACATAGTCTTATTGCAACTTGTATCGACCACCCTCTCGATTCCTCCAACGAGAACCCCAACTAAGATATGGGAATATATTTTTGAGTAGAGTGATAATCAAACTCAATAATATATCATAAGTTTTTCATTACTAAAACTGAAAGGAAATTTAGGAAATTTTTAGTTAATCCAGGTACATGTAAAACACCATTGAGCTCAAAGATATCACCCAATGGAATTTGGAGTGAGATAAATCCCATTCTTGTTGTTGCATATTTGAAATCATCATCAAGTATGTTTGCCTCATACTCTTGAATTTTTCCAAAGGCCATATGTTTGGATGCTCCACTATCCATGTACCATTTGACACCATGAATTATGTTGGATGAAAGAGATGAGATCATGAAGTAGTATGTCAAAAGCTTGGATGAAAGCTCATCCACTCTAAAAAATTCTTTTTCACTTGTTTCAAATTGTTTCTGTTGTTATTTCTCGCCCTTCCCCTTCTTCTCTAGACACTAAGAAGCATAGTTGTCAAACTATTGACAAATGAAACACTTGATATGGCCCAAATATTTCTTACCATTGATTAGAGGAACCTGAATTATCTTTCTCTCCTACTCACCTATACTAGGTCCCCCATTTTTTCTAGCATTCAATATATTTATAGTGAGGTTTAGAATTTTAAACTTTTTCTCTTTCATCCCTATACCTGTAACTAGTTCTATTTTGTCTCTTCTTGGATAAAAGCATCCCATAACTTCCCAAGAGTCAAAGGTGGAAATATTTCTCAGGCATAGGCACCTTAGAAAAAAGGTTGCGAAGAAGATGAAAGCCCATTCAAGGTTGTGTACTGAATCTCCATGCTTGAGATCTTTTCAAGTTGTTGCACATTGATCATAGAGTTTATTAATTTTTATCAAAGAAGTGGCTGCAGTATCTCTTTTTTTCATTTGTGTGGCTCTAAGATTGTTCCTTAGAAGCATATTTCAATTGAGTTTCTCACCCCAATAAATAGGGAAGATAGCATCAAACATCTCATCACTGATGGTTTTACTGATGATGTGAGGGATCCTTCATGGATTCCATGATTATTTTCTTTGTTTTGGCTATCTTCTTTTTATTTTTTGTCAATTTTATAGATTGGTAGGTCGTTCAACCTTGGTCTTTAAAAATTCCAAAGATCATTCTCCTCCAACAACATCTATATTTGCACATTCATGGTATGAAATTAGAGGGACCTTATAATCTGTGTTTGTATCTGAGATTAAATGTAGTAAAAATATTACTCTTGGATTACACTATTAGAAAAATATATCGAGTACCTACAGAAAAACTATCATAGGTCCATTGTGCTTTTCTTAAGCATGAATCGAGGGCATCCCACTATTTAAACCTTCCGACAAATTCCTGTCCCAAGTAGAAGTCTAGGATTATTGAAAGCTTTCAAAAACATGCGTTGATGTCATGTAAAAAATTAGACATTGGTAAGAAAATTTTGTTTTTTATAAATCCAAACTAAGAATATATTTATATTTCATAAAATCTGTGCTGGGAGCACAAATACATAGCCTTTACAAGTATTTCTTGCCGGTACAAACTAATCAACGCCATGTTAAGCTACAAAATTCTAAACTGTGATCCAAAACTATGCCCTGGAGTAGGCACAGGGGAATTACAGTGTTATAAATACACTATCTTGTATATCCTCAAAAAAACACCAACTGATGCTTACAAAACATGGAAAATACATTTTATTTAAGCTCTGCATAGGGGGAGACAAACCCTTCATCAGGGAAAACTTCCTTTACATGTGTATGAATCAATTAACTAGGACAAAATGCACAAGTAGGATTGGTTTTGGACACCTTCTGGTTGAATTTGAGAGTGGGCCCATCTAGCATCAACCCTAGGTAGGAAATTTCATCATCCATCTTGTTGACTTTTGATTGCAGATGTGAAATTGATTCATGTTGAAACTATAAGCTTTTGGTTGTGAATAAGTTGCTTGATAGAGTGTTGCAGAGAATTTACCACCTCTTCTATTCCTTGCAAGATTTTTCCTCTGAAAATTGCTTGAGAGAAGTAAAAAGAACTGATATAAAAAATGTTGTTGGTTGAGATTCGAGTAAACACCAAACAATCCAACTATTTTACTGTGCCACCCTGACCAAGGACCATATGATCTGAGTGTCATTCAGTTGAGAACTTCCAATTCCAACAATAAACTGGGATGAGGCCTTGTCAAGAGTAGAGCTCCTCAGACCTCCAATACTACTCAAAACACATTCTAGACATGTGGTGTGAGAGCCCAGATGTGCATAAATTGAAGGCTGAATTGATTGATAATTGATAGAGCCAAATAAAACCTCCAAAAATGAGGGTGACTTGCCAGACCAAACTCATATTCATGTGATCAAGGGAGAAAACAGAAACACTATATAAACTTATTAGAATCCCAACTATATCCAAACAATCTTGTAGCCAAGAGTACATTCGCGAGATCAACATTCACCCAAGAAGCACAATACACCAGATTATGAATTGAAAGGGAGAAAATAGGGCCACAAAAATGACACTAAGGAACGTCACAACTAAAAGGATTGTCTCTATTTATCTTTCCAAAATTGGATTTGAATAAATCCACAACTATTTCCAACTTAAATCTCAAATGACATGAAAATATAAAGAACCAGAGCAGAGGTAGAGGGATAGAAAAAGGGATTGTGCAGTTTTTGTTTACCTTTGTCCCGTCGCCTCCATACTTACATAATCATGATCAAAGTAACCCCATCACCTAGACTTACAAGAAACCAAGCCAGATTGAGTCGAACCAGTCACTCCAGGTGTTTCAAACTGAAACACTTGTAGAGGATAAGCTACTTGAAGACTAGAGCAAGTTGAATGACTTGGACCTCGAGCTTCCTTGTCCTTAAAATTTCCCTCCCCATCAATTTAACCTTAAATAAGAAATTATTCCCATCATCCAAACCATCCAATTCATCGCCAACATGAATTAATATCCTCTGTAGCAACATGTATTTTCCAACTCTCCAGCAATCGTCAACAATCAGCTCACTTCCTTGGGCTCAAATTATTGAGCCCCCTGCATACCATTACAAACATAGGGAAGTGATTAGGGAACTAGGGTTAAGCTTAGAACACCATCCACCTTAAGGTTTCCTTTTGCTAGATGTACCCCCTCGTTCGAAAGGAGGTCCAATTTGTTGTTTTTGCTCTTATGGACATGAATAAATGATTTGGAGTGAAAGCTTCCTAGCATATGATAGATCATTTTTACAATAGCTTGGAGTTTGATGTCAAACAAATTAGAGAAATTAATGAGGTGATACAAAAGAATATCTGGGTCACCAATGATAATGATATCTTGAATGTTTCTCTTCGCAGCTCGAGAGACACCTTGTAGAAGCAAGTTGCTACTTGGTTGTTTGTGGCAATTCCTAGACCCCATGACTTGGTAAGCAGATTCTACACTTCGAAATTTAACCTAAAATTTAGATAGTTAAAATTGAAAACATCAATAAAAATAACAACAATAGAGTGTGTTAAGCTACAGGCACATGTTGCTAATAATATGAACAACGAACACGTTTCCAACTAAACAGTTAAAAAACTAAAAGGCAGATAACCTATTTACATGCTTTTCCTCACACAAATATTTAATGCAACTACACTCTTTATGGCTTATTGAGTTTGGATCTTCACTGAAAATGTCATCTTCATTCAATTTTTTGTTATTCTAATCTTGTTCTTATTTTTGACATTGTGTGAAAAAACGTTGTATTGCTATTGCAAACATTGACCCAATCTATCCTCGCTTTCATTCTCTACAAAATTTCTTCTTCCTGATCTTTTTGAATCATTTTTCTTGATACCTCTTCTTCCTTTGCAAGGTTTTTTATGAGGTCAAGATTCTGAGCTTCATGTTGTAAGTTTTTAAGTCCTTTTTAAATTTTCCTCTGATAATCAAGCAGCCTGGGAGGGGACCCAGGGTTTGTTAGCCTTAGAGATGGGTGGAAGATCTTAACTAGGTTTTCATCATATATATATAATACTATTCTAATCTAAGCTACCTAGTCAAAGGGGAAATAAAAATCAGCAAGCAATAAACAAAGTTTAGGAACCTACTCTACATACTTGTGAGGTTTCCTTTTTCTTGGGAAAGCAAACCCAAAAAAAATCTCTCCAAATAGATGAAACAAAGGCAACAATAAAAAATACAAATCTAATTATAACTCAAATGAAACTATGGGGTTTCTTAACCAATCAATGCAAAAAAGGAAGATCTAAGACAAATGGAGAGGACCTCCAAACAATTAGAGGGTTGATAGAGATAACATATCCCAGCAATCCCACGTGAATGGAAGGTGGAAGGGAGAGAGGTAGTAATTTATAGAGTTTTGATGTATGGGAGGATCTGATTTGAGACCCTTAACAATGAGGAATTTTCCCGACATAAATAGATAAGGGAATGCTTGAGGGGTGTAACTGATTTTTGCATGGGAATTCTTCCAGAAAATTTATTATAGGTATTTGAGGCAAAAATATTTTTCTCAAAGATCCCTCCTCTGTAATAGGAATGATAAAACCTCTAGAATTTGGCATGGTAGGTTTAAAACAAGTTTCAGTTTACAACTCATGTTGAAACCACTCAAGTCAAGAGGCAATATGATTAAGTGTGTACCTCAAAGAGCATGCCCCAATGGGTTAAAACTTAAAGATGTTTAAAGACCCCAGTGAGGTTCTTCAACTAACCAAATCCCAACTAGTGCATGAGGGACATCCAAATTAGCTAGGGAGGGACCCAAATGTATTCACCAAGGCATCTACCATAGCCAAACTTGTGACCAAAATACGTCAAAAACCAGTAAATATTTTTTTGAGCCTCTAAGGCAATATGACATATATTCTGATTTCAAAATTCAAATTTTGATGTATATTCTTTGCTTTGTTGAGTAAAAAAGCTTAATTGTGTGTTCCTGTGAGCCCTTATTCTTTGACCATTTGATTGAAACCTTTTATTTTGGTAGATTAATGGAATTGTGGTTTAGCAAGTTAACATAATGAGTCCATTCCTTTCTTTCTCACCTTGAAGGTTCAAGGCATCTGCTGTTTTTATTTCTTGATCCAAACCATTTTGTCCTTTTGCATTTGCTACCTCCAAAGAGAAAAGAACCATTGAATGAAGTCATTTATAAGGGCTATTGACATCCTGTAATCACCCCAAAGACCAATTGAAGGGTCTTCCCTTATCTTTATGTTATTTCTGTTAACTACTTTCCAAGTTTCCCAATTACCAGTTAAAATGAATGACCTTACCGAGGTTTTTCATATAATAGAAGTTCCTTGTGATTTTTTTTCTTTCACCTCTGAACCATTCTTCCATAGACTGACATTTCAAATAATTTTATCTTCAAAAAATTTCATCAAAGACCTTCATTATAGATTCTAACCTCCATAACCTTTTTACAGGAAGGGCTACATTGAAAGCATTAATATTCTGTAAACCCCAACATCCAACTTACTTTACCATTTTCTCACTCTTGTCAGTTTGACTAAAGGAATTCCTTATTTATTCTTTTTACTTTTTCCTTTTCCATAAGAATCTGAAACATTTGTTTTTCCTAATTTTGTCTAAAATTCCTTTGGAAATATGTGCTATTGCCATCCATTATACAATAATACTCTCTACAAAAGCCATTAATAGAATTAATATTCCATCTTCAGACAACTGTATATTACACTAGACCAAATTTCTAGCTTCTATTTTGTTATACAAATAATGCCAATCAACATACTTAGAAATATTTAGGGCCTTACCAAATATTTCTAGGGCCCAAATGTTTCACACCTTGATATTCAGAATAGGTTATAGGAAACAAATCCATAGCCCTCATATCTTACCTTTTCCTCTATCTCATTGAAAAGCATCATTGGCATCCATCCTATAGCCTAACAATGTATGTCCAAAACCTTGCCCAAATATTCCATTCTATGAAGAACAAGTGGGATATAACCATAGCTTCTGAGATATTCTTCCTTTCATTTCCCTTTTTTCCCTTACATATTTTATTAATGTACTTAAATCCTTCTGCTACTAATATAAATAGGGAGTGAGAAAAAGGAAACCCTTGACTAAGGCCTCTTGATGCATTAGAAAAACCTGAAAGGAGAACTGTTAATGAGCATAGAGAAAGAAGTTAATTTCAAACATCCCATGATCCACTTAACATTATTCAAATTCAAACTTTTTTGTAGAAGTAACAACTTGAGATATAGCCAATTCACTTTATTATAAGCTTTATCCAGATCAATTTTCATCAAAACTACCGAAATTTTCAGAACCTTGATTGTATGCAATCCTTCCTATGCTATTCCAATAGCATCATGAATTTGTGTACTGTAAACAGTCAAGAAGGAAAAAATTTTAATCTGAAATAACAATAGACAAATACTCTTAAATATGTTAGCAATGATTTTCGAAATGAAATGGACCTCGAGTCTGTCAAGTCATTAGAAAAACCCTAAAGCATAAATGTTTATGAGCACAACAAATTATGTTGATTTAAAACATCCCATTATCCACTTTACAGTTTGAAAATTCATATTTATTTGTAGAAGCAACAGCTTGAGATATCATCATTTCACTTTATCATAAGCTTTAGGCAAATCAATTTTGATTGAAATGCTAGAATTTATAGACCTTGATTCTATGCAACTCTTCTTGCGCTATTCTGACAACATCATGGATTTGTGTACTGTAAATAAAGCCAAATTTTTCATCTAAAATAACACCAAACAAATACCATTAAGCATGTTAGAAATTATTAGACCATGTTTATGGAAAACTTGTATAGGACACATGGTTGAAGATTGTGATTAAAGAACCTTGCTGAGAAACCCTCCTTATCTGTTGCTTCACTGTTGTTCATGACTTGAAGAGAATAAGAAGTATGAAGAGTGTGGATAGGTAACCTAAATCGAGGCCTACCCAGAAGTATCACAGAGCACTTGGTTGAAAGGATTTGCTATATAATCCTGGGAAAGAACCTCTGGATAGAAGTCTGGGCTACTGAAATAAACCTGATGGTAGTATTTCACATGGTAGAGACTTAGTGTTGAGGTGAAGGGTGCCTATTTTTTACGTCAGAGGAAGTTTTTTGTCTCACTAAATTTGCAGTCAATGGAAACAAGAACTGGATAGTCCAGTTGCCTCTTATAGCTACAAGAATATAAGACTGAAACAAATCAGTGATAAGCTTGGTTTTTCTTGGTTTGGAAAGGTCATGTTAAGTTTTCTACTTTGGGTTTTCTCCTTATGGATGTAAAATGCAAGGCATATTTGTTGGGTAGTGAAAGAAAATTGTAAGGAAAATACATTGTGTCCTAGAACTAGTGGACCTCTCTTGAATGTTGTAGTATATGTGGCATTTGAAACAAAGTATTCTTTAGAATTGATATTTGGAGATGGTACAACTAGAAAATCCTCTTAAACTGTGGGATGCGGTGGGTTGTTATTGATCCATATATTGTTGGAGAAAACCTCTAATTGGCTAAGGGGGATTTTGAGGCCTGAACCTAATTGTGTTGAATGTAGTTAGGAAGAACAGTGAGGCCATCCTACAAGTATATGAACTACTCACAATGAAAGGTCATCTTGAGGTCTAGCATCTAAAGGTGGGGAGGCTAAAGTGATTTGAGTGTATGTCTAATAGTTTTCATCTCTAAAAGCCTTATTGATCTATATTTTATAGGAAGGAGATAACTAGGGGGCATCCAAAGAGTACTTAAAAAGAAGGAGGCTTTCTTTATAAATGTGTATTATCTATAGAAGTGAAGTGCCCTTGGAAAACCAACTTTGTCTGCATCTATAAAGGACAATCCTATTGGAAGAGTAGAGTGAGATAGGGGTATCTATCCTTCACATATTAAAATATAATGATGGCCAGGCTTTGAACAATCCCTCTAAGAGAATCAAAATCTAAACTTGGAAATTCATGCCATATTTTAGCTAGGTGTGAATGTGCTCTTTTTAGGAGTATTATTTTTTTCTTTCTGGGCAATCAGTGTCTTGCATAAAATTCGATTATATGTCTGGACTCTGATCGTAGAGGGATCACTTCACAAAAATATTCTTGGGATGGGGGATGGAGCTATCTTCTAGAATGGATATGACAGGTCATAGATTAGATTTCACTATCAGACACGAGGAGAAAAGATACCTACCTTGCCCTTGCCTACCTCCCCGTTGCATATTCTTACTGCAATTATGCATAGGGAATTTGGAATAGATATGAGAAGATGGAGATGAGAGGTTTCTATTAGACACCAAGAACCAAGGCATCCACCTTCATTTGCCTATTACATGTTCCTAACAATTTCATTTGAAGGGAATCTACTATTAATTTAAGGATTTCATACAATCAAGGTTCTGAAAATTCTGGGAGGATCATTGTTCAATCAATGGTTGTATCTTTGACTATGGATTTCCTCTCAATATTGGGAAAGTGTCCTTACCCAAAACATATTCATCGAGCTTATTAGCAACTTTTTATATTTCCTGTAATTATTCCTTTGGTGCATGAGCCAAATTCAACCATTTTTCCAGGGATTCTATAGCTCCCTCTGAAGTTTGACATCCAGCCTTTATCAATTTTTCCTCATCTTTATCCTATAACTATATCCACAAACTTTTAATTACAAAATCCCAGTAATATATATGCACAGGTAATCTCTCTTGCATGTTGCGTTTGATCAACAAAAATTCTGAATAATAATGTATGTTTTAGCAGACGGGACTAAACAACAATGCCATGCCTGCATCAATAGTACCTCTGAAATCATAGGTACTTCTAAATTTACGAATATTCCAGGAGACGTGTTCTGAAATTTACCTTGCAATGATCTAAACTGTTCCTTATAATTATTCAACATCTTTTGCCATATTCTAGATATAAAAAAGAGAAGCTAAACAATGCATATCAAATCAAGATATGTCAAGTTACTTTTCTTCCATATATTTTAAACTTCAGATCATAAGGTCATCTATATACTTAGAATATGTATGACTGTTGATGTACCAAATTTCTTGATGTAGAAGAATGTGGAAAATAGACAATCTAATTTGAACTGTTGAGGAAAAACTAACTTCTGCTCTCAAGGATATTTTACTGCCATTGGTTGATGGAGATGAAAACTGTGAGCACTTGCTGTAGCCAGGATCGATGATACAATGTTCACTTATTTCTCAAACCAATGAAGGATTTAGAAAAAATTTTATAGGTTTTCCTCCATATAATGTATGGTGAGTGGGAGAAGTGATTTTTGTCATAAGGAGGTTTGATCTTAAAACAATATTCAGATGTCCACAAGTTTGAAAATTTTCTGGACTTCTTCTTCTAGTGAGGCTACAACATCCATGATTAAAAAATATCAAATGCTCCCATTGCTTGATGCATGAAGCTTCACATCTTTCCATTGTGATCACTATTGTCCAAGACTAAGAGTAGGGTAATGAATTGTCATTTTATACATAGACTTCTCTTTCTTATGATAAGGGCGTGGATGAAATTCTGCTAGGGCCACTGTCACATTTGCATTTGACTTGAATTATTACCATTGTTACTTGAAGGTTATCGAGAATAATATGTGTTAGTGTCAGTCTAGTCACACTTCCATCAGTGATCAAAATTGCTCTTTTGCATTTGCATATTAGGTGTCCCATACCAATAAATTTCACCATTCCGCTAGGTCATGGATTCATTGATGGTAGCGATTTTTCATCAGTTTTCCCTCATGTGAAACTTGTTGATTCTTGATCTGAAAATGGAATGTACTTGTTTAAGGGTGCAAGGTATCCATTTCCCAATATTTTCAAATGATCTGAAATTGTGAGAATAAACTATTTCCCATACAGAGATGGACTGTAGGGGCATTCACTGGACATGTCACCTCTAAAGAGAGGATGAGTTCCAGAGGCTACCTGGCCCTCTACAGATTCTGTCTAAGGAAATAATATGTAAACACAAATATCAAGATCAATGAAAGTATTTAATTTTTAAATTCAAAGTGTTCATTGATCTGTTTTAAGTGTGAATAAGCAAGAGTATATGTTCTGCAATTGGAGTGTAGAGGTTTGATGTTAAAATAAAAAGTTTTGATTACTGTATAAACTTGTTTTGGAAAAGCATGCTTATGAAATTTTACTGTTTAAACTATCAGAATCTGGAAATAAACAGCCAAAATACACAGATGAACATCAGATATTTGTTTAAGCGGTTCACCCCTCTCTTGGGCTACCTCCGCTGGTCCAAAAGCCTCTAATTAGGCTCAGTCCTCTTTTGATTAAATGTTGTAAATGAAATTACATCTATATAAAAGCCTCTAATGAGAAAATAGACTGCTAAAACAGACTTAGAAGATCCAAATCAGTATAAATAGACTACAAATTCACCTCCATTGGAGGAAGGTAGCCCAATGCAGCACTCTTTCCCCTTGGCCCTGATGGCTCCACTGTCAAAAGCGCTGTAAAATTTGCAGATAGAATGCCCTGATGGCTCTGCAGACACCTCCAACAGCTCCAGAATGCTCTCTACACCCAAAATCAAAAAAAAATCCGTCTTCAAAGGCCTCTCCTAGCAAAAGTTATGCCACATTTACTCCATCGGTCAGTTGGACTAAACAAACTCCAGTTAAATCTGGAGACGCTGCCAGTTAAGTCCGAAAATTTAGTGTTTGGCGCTATATTTGGAGATTCCGCCAAATTTTCCGCCACAACCGAAGGGCTAAGGGGATAAGCCCCTCATGACTGCACCGTTCGGGAAATGGGTTGGCAATAATAAAGTTTTAACAAACATTTTAACGTGCATTCTGCACTTTGGTGCTAACCCACGGAACCGCTCCCGAAAGTATAGCGCGTCGATGATGTTGAGTTTTGGTTTCGCGCCGGAGGTTTTATGGGAAGGGGGCTGGCCCTTCGGGGCTGGCCCCCTTTCGGGCCCCGCCCACACAAACCCAAACCTTAAATAGAATTCCGTTTGAAATATAAAACAACGAACAAACATTGGTCCATCAGCAAAGCGCCGTTAATATATTAAGCGTCCTCCATACTAATCCGCCACATATAAAAGTTTTATAATGTGAAGTATTTCATCCGACGCTAGTCTAATGTCATGTGTCATAGCCATCGGCTTCTTCATTGAGCCGCCAAGGAATATTCCCGTATATCGCTTTAATATCTAATTTGACATTCCCGTATTCTCAGAATATTCTTTTTTTAATAAAAATTTTCCATAAGTCAAATTTTGCCTTTTTTAATTGAAATTGACAAATCTTTGAAGCTGAATATCTTCTGCATACGGCATCGGATTTGAGTGTCGTTCACGGCGTTGGGATCGTATTGACGAGTACTTTCCAGTCGATCTGTTCCGGAGCAATTCTGAGAAACTTCATTTTTAAGCATTTTTCTTCAAGAGACTTGATCTCCTGATCACACCTCCCAAATGGGAAGCTTTTGGACCCTTAAAAGCTTTCTGATTACTGAAACTGATGATGTGGAGACTGATTCTCCACTCTTCCACCCTTGAACAACTGAAATCTACCCGATTTCATCAACTGAAGCTTTTGAGAAAATGACAACCTGTCTCTGGAATCAACTGATCTACCATTGCTAAGATTGACTGAGTCATGACGCAAATGATTAAAATTTGCAGAACAGCAATAGTACTTTGCAGAAAATAAACTTTCTCTACATTGATCAAACTTCCAAGAATATTTAAAACAACCTTCACCTTGCAAACTGTTCCCATGGCGAATTGTACCATTCTGAAACCAACTTTTTCCCATGCTGAATTTTGTGTCCTTCTTTCTTGCACTGCTTTGCTTTGACACTTCATTTTCTGCATTGGCTGACCCAAAAGGTAATTCGTGCAACACAACATCATCTTCTTTCAAAGACGAACTATTATCAAGCTGAGACATATTATTAGCAACATCATAAAATGGAAAATGCTCAAAATCTGGTCGTTTCAACATCAACAAAGTTAGACTTTGACTTGCATTAACCAGTCTCTTCAATTGACCTGCATGGAGTAAAGAAGATTCCATCTTCTTCTTGTGAGCTCTCACAATTTACTCTTTACCATCTTTGAACAAGTGATACTTGTTTTCATGGCGATGAAAGATGGCCTTCCTGTCAAACAAATAAGGACTTCCCAAAACAATACCTGAGATATCAAGCGGCACCACATCAAGTTCCACTGTGTCAACAAAGTGTGCAGTTATTGCAAAGCGCAATATGCATTTCCTTGAAACCTGCAAATTGGCATCCTTGCAAATCCATCCAAGTGGATAAGGCTTTGGATGTGGAATGGTCTCAAGTTTCAGCTGCTTGACCAAGTCTTCAAAAATAAGATTAGCTTGTGACCCACTGTCAAATAGTGTGTCAATTTTGGTATGTTTGGAAATTACCCTCACATGGAAAAGCTCTATTCTTCTCTTTTCATCATGAGTATCTTTGTGACAATTCAAAGAGCTAGAACTAGGAATTGTGTCTTGCACCACTTCTTTCCCTTTATTGTTCTTTAAAACCATGCCTATGCTTTTTTTCTCATCTCCTGAGTCTGACCCTAAGTCTTGCTCAACTGTTGCAACAGTTTTCTCCTTTTCCTTGGTCTTGTTTTTGTTCTTGTATTTTTCTGGTTTCAGTTCAGGATGAAGCTTCCAACAATGATCTTCATCATGACTAGTCTTAGAACAGTTCTTGCAAAAGAACTTTCCTTTGTCTTTTCTTGAATTTGCAACTCTTTTCTTTCCTTTGTTTTTAAAAGTACTATCCTCATCAAAAGCATCAAAAGCATTCTTTCCTCTAGCTTCTAAATGTGTAGCCTGCACACAGACTTCATCTAAGCTGGTAGGATTAAACATTAGGATAGTATGTTGCAGATAATTGTGCAAACCACCTATGTATTTCAATAAGGTGTCTTGACTTTGTAAGTCTACCCCAAGTAGAAGTGCTCTCCTTCTAAACTCTTGAGTATAATCTTGCACATTTTGACCTTTAAGTTGCCTAAAATTTTGCCAATTCATGATGGCTTTCTGAATATGAGCAAGAGGATAAAATTGTTTCTTAATGGCTGTAATAAACTCATTCCATGTTAGAGTTATCTTACCATGCTTTTTAATCTTCTCTCTAGTCTTGGCTTCCCACCAAACCAAAGCTGCTCCATCCATTCGCAAAGAGGCTAATTGGATTTTTGTTTCATCATCATGCAAATTTTGAATTCTGAGATAGACTTCCAGCTGTCTAATCCAGTTATCCAATTTCTCTGCATTAACATCACCATTAAACATTGGCAACTCAAACTTCACATCAAGCTTCAACAAAGGATCTTTAAAAGAGGTTTTTGTTTTATGTGATTGATTAACAGAAGTAGAAGAGGATGATGTGGAGGATGAGGATGATGATGGAGATGGTGGATCACCATTTCCTCCATTCCCTTTCTTAGACTCATCTTTGTCTTTCCTTCCTCCTGAGGAATCTCCTTCTTCCCTTTGGTTCTTCGATCCTTCTCCATCAATCCTATCATTTCTCTCCTGGAATAGGATTCTAACCATCTCAGTCAAATCCAAGAAAGCTTTCCTAAAGATTCTTTCTTCTTCCTTGGGATCCATCTCTTCATGGACTTCTCCCTCTCTAGATGACATGCTTGAGGCTGATTCTAAGGCTACTGAGGATGAAATGGAAGGTGGATATAATGGCACTCTAGCCCTCCTTGGTTGAGGATTAACCTGTTCTCTAACCAGTTGACCTTCCCCTCTTTGCAGTTTCAGCCTAGTAAGCATCAAGATTTGCAGAACCACACAAATAACTTGCACAAATTTCACAATTTCTTAAGAAAAACGTTGAGAACCTGAGCTCCGATACCAACCTGATCTGAAAATGGAATGTACTTGTTTAAGGGTGCAAGGTATCCATTTCCCAATATTTTCAAATGATCTGAAATTGTGAGAATAAACTATTTCCCATACAAAGATGGACTGTAGGGGCATTCACTGGACATGTCACCTCTAAAGAGAGGATGAGTTCCAGAGGCTACCTGGCCCTCTACAGACTCTGTCTAAGGAAATAATATGTAAACACAAATATCAAGATCAATGAAAGTATTTAATTTTTAAATTCAAAGTGTTCATTGATCTGTTTTAAGTGTGAATAATCAAGAGTATATGTTCTGCACTGAGTGTGTAGAGGGTTTGATGTTAAAATAAATGTTTTATCATCAGATAACTTGTTTGGAAAAGCATGCTTGGTGAAATTTTAACAAGTAAACTATCGTAACTGAAATAAATGTATAAAATACACAGATGAACAAAAGAGATATTTGCTTAAGCGGTCACCTCTCGCTACTTGCTGGGTCCAAAAGCTCTAATTAGGCTTTGCCTCTAATTAGGCTCACTCCTCTTTTGATTAAATGTTGTAAGTGTAAATTAAGACCAGATAAAAAGCCTTCTAATGAGAAATTAGATCGCTAAAACAGAATTAGAAGATCCAAATCAAGAGCAACAGACTACAATATAGACCTACCCGGGAGGGAAGTAGCCCATCAAAACACTTCCCTCTTTCCCCTTGGCCCTGATGGCTCCACTGTCAAAAGCGCTGTAAAATTCGTAGATAGAATGCCCTGATGGCTCTGTAGACACCTCCAACAGCTCCAGAATGCTCTCTACACCCAAAATCAAAAAAAAATCCGTCTTCAAAGGCCTCTCCTAGCAAAAGTTATGCAACATTTACTCCATCAGTCAGTTGGACTAAACAAACTCCAGTTAAATCTGGAGACGCTGCCAGTTAAGTCCGACAATTTAGTGTTTGGTGCTATATTTGGAGATTCCGCCAAATTTTCCACCACAACCGAAGGGCTAAGGGGATAAGCCCCTCATGACCGCACCGTTCGGGAAATGGGTTGGCAATAATAAAGTTTTAACAAACATTTTAACGTGCATTCCGCACTTTGGTGCTAACCCACGGAACCGCTCCCGAAAGTCTAGCGCGCCGATGATGTTGAGTTGTGGTTTCGCGCCGGAGGTTTTATGGGAAGGGGGCTGGCCCTTCGGGGCTGGCCCCCTTTCGGGCCCCGCCCACATAAACCCAAACCTTAAATAGAATTCCGTTTGAAATATAAAACAACGAACAAACATTGGTCCATTGGTTAAAGCGCTTGGTTAATATACAAGCGGTCCTGCGTTCGAATCCGGCCACGACATATAAAAGTTTTACAATGCCATTTCAATCCGACCTTTTGGGCCCACGTGGCGGCCTCCGGGCTAGCCACATGGCGCCTTCTCATTGGCTGCCAAGGAATATTCCCCAGAATATTCTGCAGAATATTCTGTGGAATATTCTTTTTTTAATAAAAAAATTTCCATAAGTCAAATTTTGCCTTTTTTAATTGAAATTGACAAAACTTTGAAGCTGAATATCTTCTGCATACGGCGTCGGATTTGAGTGCCGTTCACGGCGCTGGGATCGTTTTGATGAGCACTTTCCAGTCGATCTGTTTTGGAGCAATTCTGAGCAACTTCATTTTTAAGCATTTTTCTTCAAGAGACTTGATCTCCTGATCAATTCTCCTCTCTATGGTCTTTAGTCATGAGTCACTTTCACTTTGTGAGTCATGTCAGTAGGTCATAGGATGGGTCTCATTAAGTTCTAGGGTCTCATCATGGTCAAACTAATGAGTCAAGTGTCAATAAATATCAGCAAGGTCATGAGGAAGTCAATAAACTCAAAGCCACAACACCTGGAAGATCAAAGAAATGTTTTATTCAGTTTGATGTAATTTTCACCTCAAAACCATGTTTTGAGATGAAAACATGATACTTTGCCTTTATTATCTTTTATTATGTAATTTTATGTCATCATATGTAACAATTCACAATTCAGAACCTTCCATCTCCAAAAATTCATCACCCTTCCTTTCAGAGAAGTTTTCCACAACATTTTCAACGTCAAATCATGTTCCAAGTAGATTCAGCAGAAAGATCCTGGAAAGAGATTTCCAACGGTATATTGCACTCTTAAAATTGACTTATGGATTGAAATTTATGCCTAAGTCAAGTAAAAAGTCCTCTATACCCTAACCCTTCCCCTTTTTCCCTCCTTTCCCTTAAAATTTATATTATTAAAGTTTATTATTTTCTCTTATAGATCCCTTTTTCATCCCAATGATTATAAAATCGCATTATAAAATCATTTAAAACACATATGCAATTTAAACTTAACCACTTCCCCTCCATGCCATAGAACTTTATAATAAAATTCAAAACTTTATTATAATCGCCAAAATAATTAAACCACTTCCCCTTTCATGACCCCTTAAAATTTGTAACAAAGTTTAAGTCTTATATTATAAAACCATGCCAACCCAAGTCCCTTCCCATTCCATCGCATCGCAAATATTAAAATGTGTGCCCCGATTGGCCCATACCAAAAACTTCGATGCGATTGTTTCAAATCCCTTCCGATGGAACCCCCCCGATGTACATCTTGACCATCGATCTTATCACCCAATCCAACGGCCCAAAGCCAATCAAAACATCCCCATCGGCGCTTCCAAAGAGCCCCTCCCCGATTGCAAACCCCCGATTGACACCTTCCGATTATTCCTCAGCCATCGATCGCCCAATCCCATCCGACGGCTCACAGCCTATCGCCCAATCGGCATCGGCGTTTTTACATAGGTTTCACTTCCACTCCGCTTTCACCTCTCAATTCTGATTGACCCCGGGCCCACCACATAATACTTCCGCCCATTTATATATACAAAAGGTATTTTCCTTTGTAAGTTATAAATTTTATTTTATTTTGTTATACAAATCCCTTTCCCCATCGCATCGGAAGTATTGTATACCCCACTCCTCCTCCCGATGGCCAACTCCCGATTAATCCTACACCATCGATCTGCACCCGCCGATCGGACGGCCCACAGTTCATCACCTCCTCCCAATCGCATCGGAAAATTTTTGTTATGTAATGCACCCACTCCAATCTCCCAATGTCGATTGACCCTGGCCCACCACATTATATTCCGCCCATTTTATAATAAAATGGTTGCCTCCCTTCATAAAACTTAAAATTTTATTTTATTTCATTATTTCAAAAGACCCCCCCCCCCCCCCCAATCGCATCGACAATTTCATATATGTCACTCTGCCCCGCTTTCCTCCGATCTCCCGACGCCGATTGACCCTGGTCCCACCATAAAGGTCCTCCGCCCTTTTAATAAAAAAATCATTCGTCCCTTTGTATAAAATGAAAAACTATTTTTATTTATTTACAAAGGATTTCCCCGCTCTATTGTTGATTACCCATTGGACTTATGCCAATCGCATCGAAGGTTTTGCCTCATACATCTGCTCCTTGTCCCGCTCCGATTCTGATTGCGATGACACCATCGCAATGTGTATTTTCAAAGGTTTTATTATATATTGTATCCCAGTTATTCCTATTACGATTGCGATGTGGTCCCCACTTCCTTTCCCTTCGCTCCCTTTATCCCAAATCGTTTTTCTCCCTTCACTAAAGCATAATTTCATTTTATGTTATTTCAAAGGCATATTATTAAAGGGTCAGTTTTCTTCAAACAAATAATGGAAAGAAATAGTCAGCTAGCCAAGAGCTAAAATAAAACAGAGATTCCTACCGCAGCAAAGAAATATCGATTTGCTCCTCAAATCACCTATTTATCATTCAAAAGCGTAATTGTGAAATCTGCCCAAATAGTCAAATGTATTGTTGTCCCTTATTCTCAGGGGCATAATGTTAGATTTCTTTTCTATGATTAGTTTTCAATTCTTCAGCTGTTAGAACAACTCCCTTTTTCTGTGGATCTATGTTCCCACAAACCTAGTCTATTTAATGTAATTGTAAAACATTTATAAAGCAGTCTGTAACTCAGAAGTAAGGGAATAGTGTGGAAAGAAAGCTCTGCGCTCCATTGCACAGTTTGACAGGGATTTAATAAGAGATGTAGCTTTGATTTGTGGGATCCATGTGGTATGAGTTTTAACATTTTTTCTCTCTTTGTGTTTCATATGTAAAATTGTTATGTGTTCCATTCATTCATAAAAATTTCTTTTTGAATGCTTTCAATATAGAAAGGTAGAATCCATTTTCATGGTCTACCTTGGGAAACCATTCATACTCTGTGTTTTTCTTCTGTTTGAAAAGGATCCATTTTTATGCCCTTTTCATCTTGTCACCAGTCTTTCCATTCCATCTTTAATTAAACTTAAATGCTAAAATTTCCTGCCTACCTTGCTCCATGAAATCTCTAGTATCTTGATTTAGTTTCCCAGTTTCAAACTATCCCATGTTGTCCCACACATCCCTGAAAAATTCATTCATTTATTTTTCCCATTATTATACCTAGCCTAAAATCAGTCCATTATTGTACTTTGTTTAATATCTTTTCACGGAGAGAGCCCTCTCCTGACCTTGTAGGGCTAGCTACAAGGCTGAGTGTGGTTTAGATGTTACCCTTTTTTGCCCTTTTTCAACCTGGGGTCCAGATTAGGTGCTAATATCTCTGGCGACCATGCTGGGGAATAAATTAGCATAAAAAATTGATCACCCCAGTAATATTTTCTTGTAAATTCCTGGACTCTGGAAGATGATGTTTAGAGTTTGTTAGGCTAGAAATAAATTTTTGTAAAGTGTAAATTTGACCACACTGGCTTCAAGAAGATACAAAAGGGCTAATCCAGATCCAAATCCTCCCAATCTGTTTGAAAATCCAAATCTTATCCCAATAATTGTCAGAAGACAAGAAGGATCACTAAGCCCCAGACCTATCTTCAAATCCTACACTTGGCCCACTGAGTGGGTTTTTGTAGAAGATCTTTATTTTGATGAGAGTTTTGAGCTTTCCTTGTTTAGAAATAAGTCTGAAACTGACATTGATGACATAGTTTTAGATCCAGAATTCCTTGTAGATATTGAAGTTCAAAGGGAAAATTCCTCAATTGATGATTATATTTTGAATTCTCCTCAGTCATCTATCATTGTAACTAATATCCCTGAGCCTTCAGAGTCATAAGGAACAACATTTCCTCCTCCCAATTCATTAGAATTTCCATCAGTTAATCCTCAGTTATCATCTCCTCCATCAACACCTCCCTTAAATCCCAGTAACTCCAACACTGTTGTAAATCCACCTAGATTCATGGTAGCCCGGTATGCACCCATAGTTTTACCCCAGGTCTTGAATGATATGCCTGTTGACTATCAAAGTAAAATTTCCATCTTTGATGCCACACAAAGCACCACATCCCAGCAGCATATCGATAAGATGAATGACTTTTTTGATCTACATGAGGTAGAGGCAGAGAATGTAACTACCAGGTTGTTTTTTCAAAGCTTTGGAGGTGAAGTTAGAAAGTGGTTCAGAGCCTTACCAGTAGGCTCAATTCGCACTTTTCAGGAGTTGCACACATAGTTCTTAGACCGGTGGGAGGTAAAGAAGAACCCACTCCAAATTTTGTCCGAGTATTAAAATATTAAGAGAAATGTTGGTGAAATTGTACAAGATTATTGTTTAAGGTTCAATGTTGTATATAATTCTATTCCAGCTAACCTGAAACCTCCTGTGGGATTAGCATTGCTTAAATTTCCAGATGGTTTCGATGCTGATATGTCATATCAGCTGCGAGAAAGAGACCCTTCCTCACTTAAAGACATGCAAAAGATAGCAATAAGTGTAGAAGATAATCTGCTAGCCAAAAGAGCACGCACCAGAGCTGAAAAGAGAGTCATGGTGAAAGAATAAGCGTCCCCTTCAGACAGTAAAATGGACACCTTGATTCGGACAGTGGAGAGGATGGTTGATCGATTAACCATTACAGATAGACCTGAACCTCAAATAAGAAACCCGAATTTCAGAGGGCAACATCCACAATTCATAATTAAGCAGAGAGAACAGAGAGCGTAGGACCAAGCGCCACCACAGCAACAGATCAAAACTCCATTGCAGCAGAACTACGTTCAAGGAACAGAGACAAATGATGAATATGACCCTCTGGTTGAATCCAACCACTTTTTCACAGCCGATGGTGCTCCCATTTTTCTCACTGAAGATGAAGAATACATAGTGGTAACTCCAGACCTTCAAAGGGACGAAAATTTCATTTTGGCTAATGATGCAGTGTTAGAAGATGAATCCGATGATTACCAAAGAGGATACATGAATTCCTTATCAGCGCAAAAAAATCAATATAATTTGAGGAACAGAGACGTTCCGATTAGTCCCATTCAAATGAGGAAAGAGCTCCAAATGAAGAACGATGCTCAGAAGTAAGGGAATAGTGTGGAAAGAAAGCTCTGCGCTCCATTGTATAGTTTGACAGGGATTTAATAAGAGATGCAGCTCTGATTTGTGGGATCCATGTGGTATGAGTTTTAGCATTTGTTCTCTCTTTTTGTTTCATATGTAAAATTTTTATGTGTTCCATTCATTGATAAACATTTCTTTTTGAATGCTTTCAAGATAGAAAGGTAGAATCCATTTTCATGCTCTACCTTGGGAAACAATTCATACTCTGTGTTTTTCTTCTGTTTGAAAAGGATCCATTTTTATTCCCTTTTCAGCTCCTCACCAGTCTTTCCATTCCATATTTAATTAAACTTAAATGCTAAAATTTCCTGCCTACCTTGCCCCATGAAATATCCTATATCTTGATTTAGTTTCCCAGTTTCAAATTGTCCCGTGTTGTCCCACACATCCCTGAAAAAATAATTCATTTATTTTTCCCATTACTATACCTAGCCTAAAATCAGTCCATTATTGTACTTTGTTGAATATCTTTTCACGGAGAGAGCCCTCTCCTGACCTTGTAGGGCTAGCTACAAGGTTGAGCGTGGTTTAGATGTTACCCTGTTTTTCCCTTTTTCAGCCTGGGGTCCAGATCAAGTGCTAACAATATGCAGCAAGGTTAAGGTTATTGTAACACTATCATATCTCTTTCCTTGATACAGAGGAAAACATGATTATCCTGATTAGAGAATATTCTAGAACTCTGTCTTTAAATTACAATACCCCTTCATAAATTACAGCTTCAGATTCTTTTTTTTCAAAAGACATGGAGGCACAACAAAATATCTCCTTCAACTCTGCAACAAAGAAATTTCTCAAACTGCTAGAAAGTTCCTTAGGATTGTTTTGGTTATAATGGCTGATATTACTTCAACAATATTCATAGGTCATCCAAATATATCAGCTCAATCCCAAAAAGGATCTTAGTTATTACAATATTGAGGATTATAATAATTTATTTTAGAAACGTTATGTAAACTTATATTTGATGCTTCAAATATGATTCTATCCATGAGATGTATGCCTTAATCTTTATTGTATGAATGTGAGACCTCTTCAGAAAAACAACTACAAGTTATCATGAACTAGGTGAGTCATTATTTCAGGCCATACTTCAATTAAGGCTTTAAATAAAATACATAATAAAATACTCAACTAAGTTTTCATCAAATCTGGTTACGGATACAAATCTTTAACTTCACAAAATGAGTGCGATAAGTTGCCCGTAAGACTGATCTTTTACAGAAATCTATCTTCATGATAATATATTTGTCCTTCTAAAAGGAGGATAAAGATAATTAAGAAATGGGAATTGGATTTACCTTGTGTTTCCTTACAAGCCTCTTTTCTAACATCTGAGCCCTAATACAAGGTCGAAGACATGCCAACATCAATCTGCTGAGATTATTTTGGATCAACCTAGCTGAATGCGATCAAACATCATGTTATAGAGATGTGCATAACGAAGATTAATCTCACTACAATAGTTGATAGCAACTCTATGGCTCATAGATAATTTCATACATGTCTTTCACATGAACTTGCAACAAAAATTTTGAGTGAGATACCATCTCCCAAAACAAATTCAACTCAAAGAAATTTCAAAAAAATTGACCTTAAATTAAGTGAAATAATGTACCAGAACTTCCTGGCTGTAGACATGCACTTGAGGCTATAGATATAATTCATCTGATGCCTATAATTTTGACAGGGAGCTCGGTCCTTGATATTTAGTGATCCTCTATTCTTGATAGGATCTACAACTTATACTTTTTCAATACGAATCTGCAAAAGTGCCTTGCAAGAAGGTCATAGAGAATTGGCATCGAACATCCAGTGATTGCTCTTTCTCTTTCCTTGGCTTGTCCTCAACTTGGTTCTGATACCATGATAATTTAATTAACATGTTCTTTGCTTAGGATGATTACTTCAATGTTCCATATAAGCCCATATTCCATTCCATTAAATTTTCATTAACAATCACATAGACAATTATCACATTGATAGTAACTGATGATATTAACTCATGAAAGAACATAAAAATTAGATGTAGAAGACCAGCCAGGACAAGAGAACACCAAATATTGGCTAATTCCAGGGAAAAACCCCAAGATGGGAAAACTCGTTGATCAATGCTTCTTATTATATCACATTTTCAACAGAGAGAGAGTACAACAGTATAAGTCAAAATTGACTTGTTGAATCACTGTTCAAAATAGCACTGAGAAGTCTGTAATAATGATTGATGTAGCTTGCTTCTTGGTAAGGGTTTCAAATAGCCCCTGGTGCCTTTGTAGCATTTCCACTAAGCTGCATGGTAGAAATAATGTCAAGAACCTTTTGTAGAACTTTTTTAGTGCCAACTAGGAACAAAAGAAACAAACAATAACTATAATGACCTACTAATGGTTATAACAAAATTTTTGAATTATATCCTTGACTCTTTGAGTCTACAGGCTAATATTTATAACCAAATAATATTATGATTTTATCCTTCCCATTTCATTGCTACTGTTTTAAGATGATATTTGGGGGGTATTTAATGTTCGCGGGGTTTTGTGGGGGTCAAGCGGCCGATAGCTCCTTGTACTTGCAAGGTGAGTTGAGGGAAAAGCCCTTTTTTCTTTTTTATGTTGGGATTTTTCCACTGATTCCCCATGGTATCATTGCATCAATCCCCACTCCACAATAAATACACCAATTCAATAAAATCATTTAATTTCCCCTCCTTATCTTGATGGAAGACATTAAATTTCTCATTTTCTCTTTCTTAAGCCCCTGCTTATTCTCTTCAAAATGAGTGTAAAAGTCCCAAAAATCAGATTTTATAGGAGGTTATTCCTAGATTGGTTCAATATGGAATTGGCTAATTCAGACTGGCTCCATGTTGAAGTGGTTGGTTTTAACACTGAGCTGACTGTTGTGGTATAGAAATGGTCCCTGAATGAGTTTGATGCCTAGTTTGGTGCTATCTTTTCTTGTTATAAGCGTTATCCAATATCCATTTAGCATAATCTAAGTTGCAAGATATTAGGAAATATGTATGCATTTCTAAAATGGAAGTGCACTGGAAACATGATCCCCCAACATTTTGGAAATGGGAAACAAGATACATACACACATACATATACAATGTGATATTTTATAAATATCACATTATATGAAAATTGGAAAGAAAGCATAATAAATAAATGAGCAAGTATATATAAATTCCAATCATAAATGTCAAGCAATTTTCCACCATCCCTTATGTTTGGATCGTCATCTTTAGTATCATCATTTGCCTCCAATGCAATCCTCAAGGGATATCATTCAACACCACCCAATTTTAATGAAACTATCTAATCTAGGCTTTAAAATGTGGTAAAAATAACTTAACATGCTTTATCAGTGGTTTTTTCTTGAGTGAAGGGTACATTTTTGCTAAGGCCCCAACATAGGATTCCAAGAATTAATATCACTAACATCAAGGTACACAAAGGGCTTGGTGCTCTTGATTAAATGTCAATCCCTTACCCTTCAACGCGATAGAATCTAATGATAATGTTGCAATCCTACCAATCCTAAAATCATGAAAACTGTTGAATTTTAAATGGGATAGGAAATTCTACTTTCTCCAAGGCTTGGTGCTCTTGTTTAAATTCCAATCCCATACCCTTATACATGATAGAATCTAATGAAAATGTTACAATCCTACCAATCCCGAAATCCTGAAAATTGTTGAATTTTAAATGAGATAGGAAATTCTACTTTCTCCAGGGCTTCGTTATCTTGATTAAATGAAAATCCCATACCCTTATACACGATAGTATCTACTAAAAATGTTGCAATCATACCAATCATGAAATCCTAAAAATTGTTGAATTTTAAATGGGATAAGAAATTCTACTTTCTCTAGAAAAAATCTGATGAGGTTGGAATCACTCTTAGAAATCCTGAAACAATTAATCATAATGTTTTAACATTTCCTTTAATTTTCCTTAAATAAATAAGGATAAAGGAAATGCTAAAACATTACCATTAATTGCTAGCATTTTTGGTGCAGACTAACAGTAAAACTGTCTTTGTAATCCCATACGTCTTTGCATAGTTTACTATATCAAATAATTTTATGAAGCTAAATAATAACTTGAGGTGAGAGACATGACAAAAATATTTTTGCAAAGGATGGGAATCCAATGCTTTACATCTCACAGTAGTTTGGTTGACATGCCAACCTGTATCATGTGAAAGAGCTGCCCAAACTTCAACATCATCAGATCTACTTGAAGTACTGGAATTCTTTGTAGCACATACTGACATAATAAAGTTATATATAATGTTTGAGAATCAAACTAAAATCAAAATTAAAGAGATATAAACATTAGCTTGACAAAAGCTTAGTTTTCTAAATACTCCATGGTGCTTTGTAACTTCAATACAAATGATGAATATTTTTTAATGATTACAAGCTTTGATGATGTCAGAGTATCCATTTTTTTGTCCAACTTCATATTTTCCATTTTGTTAAATGTGTGAAGTCTCTTCTCCAAAGTTAACCGAAATTTGGCTATGTATGTAGAAGAGGGTTCTTTCGATCAAGTCTCTAGACCAATAGCTACTGGTAAAGAGATATTTCTAGGTAATTGTAACCTTTTTTCCCCAATGACACATCACAAGATTCTCATTTCTAAATTTAGGATATTCTCTTACACATTTTCTTACATCTACGACACTCTAATTTTCCAATTGTGCATAGGTGAAGATTTTTTTAACTCCCATCTTACTTATGTACACAACACTCTCATGAACACACAAATACCACCTTATATTTTATGATCTATTTAATTACATGAACTGGACCAGTCATCAAAATGGTTAACCTCAAAAATTTGAATCGAATCGGAACTAGATAAAAACTGGATGAAAAAACTGGTTGACCAAAAAACATAAATTATTCAAATTTAGGAAAACACATGTATATTAATTTGCATCCATATGAATCACAGCCATTTACAAAAATATTTCCATTTAACTTGAGTTTTCCTAGACACAGATTTGGAGGTTTCCCAACATGAAATTCCTAAAGTATATGTTGTCCTGAAGCCTAGTGTGCACCATATCATAGTTAAAATCTAAAGTCTTGGCACCCTTAAACCCAACACTAGTCTGAGAATCCAATACCATACTAAGAGAATATTTATTCTAAGAGAGTTTACCATGCATTTACAACCACATTTTTTCTTAAGGGTGAAAGTGGTTATGTGTCTCATAACTCTGTTTGCATGAAAAATGTCCATATCATACAACAGGGGCGAGCTAAAATGCTTGTTCTATAGCTAGAAGTATTGTTATGAAATTGTTCCCAACGTTAAGCCCTTTGTTGAAGGAATTCAAAAGGATGTAAAATTGATTTAGTGGGTTAGAATGTTGAATGCTAGGTATTCTTGTGAGATTCTTTTCGAAGCATGCTCCTACTAAATTGAAAATGGTTTTTTCTGTTTATTGTTTATGCCAAATATTGTAATTACAACACTAGTTCAATGATGCTAAAAGGTCACTTTCTTGTTAATTTGACCATGAATATCAAAGAAATATTTCTTAGCTCTATTTACATTAGTGGTTTGCTAAGAAATTTTCTCCAGTCTCTTCTTTAAAGGGTGCTAGATCAATGGAAGAGAACCTGCTTTACAAGCAGGAGGTTGGTGGTTCGATTCCATCGTGCCCTGATATTCATAGGGAATGGAGGCGATAAGTTTTTTGGTGACAAATTCTCTTTTTACCATCACGAATGAGCTTATGGTGACATTTTTCAACCCTCACCAAAATATGAAATGGTGATGGTCATCGAATGCTACCATATATATGCATCAATAGTGACGACTATGAAAGGTCCGTCACCATAAATCGTTGTTGTTGATATAAAATGGTGAGGGTCATTGTTTGTCATTATAGTCAGTATTCGTGACCGACCTTTATGTCACCAATGAGCTTATCATGACAGTTTTTTACCCTCACCAAATATGAAATGGTGACGGTCAACGAACGTCGCCATATATATGCTCCAATAGTGACATCCAAGAAAGGTCCGTTACTAAAAATCGTTGTTGTTCATATGAAATGGTGACGGTCACTATCCATCATTATAGTCAATATTCATGACCGACCTTGAATGTCACCAAAACACATACTTTCGGCGACACCACCTTTGGTGACATTCAGGTTTTTGGTGACGAAAGCTATTTTCTGTCACCATTGCTCATATGAAATGGTGATGGTCACTATCCATCATTAGAAACCATTATTGATGACGGACCTTGAATGTCACCACAACACTTTTACTTTCGGTGACGCCACCTTTGGTGACGTTTAGTTTTTGGTGAAAAAGGATCTTTTGACCCTCACTAATGAGCTTATAGTGACATTTTTCGCACCTCACCAATGTCCTTTTTTCTTGTAGTGGTTGGTGGGATGTAACAAGTGGAATGTCCTCATAATTTATCACTCACAAAGGAGGGATAATCAAATCAATTTTTCTCCTATTTTCCTCAAGGATAGTAGTCGAGGTCATGTAGCTATTTTTTAATGATAATAAATTTTTAATATTTGAATTGGATACAAAAGACCCACTGAAATTTTTTTTTTTTCAAGTGCAATTTCCTAGAATTCTAGTCCTTGAGCTAGAATGGTTTCCATTTCCAGTCAATGAGGAGCCATTACCTCTTTTCATTGTTCAGAGCTATGGTGTCTACAGTGAGAAATTGCAGATGTGTTACGAAGACAACGTTATTTTTCTCTTTGAAAAAAATGACAGATTGACCATCGAGTAAGAAGATGTTGTTATAGATGTGGACAACGATACTGCCCAAAGGGAGAAATGAAACTCTTGTTATCACACTGCAGCAATAGTGCTATCTTTCCTTATAGCCCTATGATAAAAACCATCCTTTCAAAATTGTTAGAAAGGCAGAGGAGGAAAGGCATAATTTTGATACACAAAAACAATACGAGTTGTTTCTCTTCTCTATTGATCACACAAATATTAATGATTATAATGAATCCAGTGAGGGATATTTATAATTTTTTGAGTAAGGACTCACTCAAAATAACTTCTATATGCAAACACAAACTAAATTTGACTTTACCAAATACAAGACTAAACTTGAACTCACTCACACTTGACTTAGTTAACTGACACTCTATATTTGAACTACTCTAAATGTGAGAGTAACAATCTCTCTTTAATGAAAAACTAGTTTTCAAGAATGTTGAGATATGTAATGGAACTTATGCACAGTTAAATGGGAACGAAGAAAGAACTTGGTCACAAGGAAAGGTAGAAAATCCCATTGTAGAGACTTGTAATGAAATTTCCTCATAGAAAAATCCACAAAATATGGTTAAATCTATAAATATATATTTTCTCTAGCAGTTTCTAGTTCATAATGCACTTGAAAATACATGGTCTATTCATATCGATTTCATAACAAAGTTTGGTCAATTAATTGGCACATAGCTTGATCCAAAGAATGTTGTTTTACTGGAAGATGATCAGGAAGAAGCAGATGAAGAGGACGAAGACAACGATGAAAGTGGAAATCAAAATAAATTAGCAAAGAATACAGATGAAAATATTGTGAGGAATATTTCATTTACATAGACTGGTACATTTCTGATTTTGATGGTGGAAATATAATACTCAACATAGGAAAAGAAAAACTTGAGGCACTGGAAACATTTAGCCTCAACCTTGCAATGTTTCAGTTGGAGCCATGATGTGGTGTACAGATGTGTCTATGTCTGCTCAAAATATGAATGAATATCAATTTACAAATATTTTTAAGTAAGTTCTATTTCTGTGGAAATATCAAGCATGATTTGACCTAGTTGGAGAAATTGAATGTAATGCACTGCAACTCCTAGGCTCTTACGCTCGTCCTTCTAAATAAATTTTGGCATGGGTGATACTTCTTGGTATTTTTTATGTATATCCTCTTAACATGGGAGGTGTTTTATATATGAGTTAAAGTCTTTTTTATAAACCTGGTGCATTCCACAAATTATTCAGAGGTAATTTGCATGCTCAAGCTATAATCAACTTGGATTCATTCAGCTTGTCAGCCATTTTGAAATAATAATTTTCACATCTTGTATATAATGAAAAATATTGGTGAGAATGTCTTGTACTAATTTTACTTGTTTTCTACAATCCTGTCACAATTTGAGAATATATTTTGGAGAACAAATCTATTATTCTCTACATGAAGGAAGTGGTTATTATGGGCATTTGGAACTTCTCTTCAAAGAATAATGAATGCAGATGAACCGGAATCATAGGAAATGATTTGTAGCAAGAATTATAGTAGGAATAATTTCGTGGATATTTTACTAAACACTATCATGTGGAAAGGGAATGCAACACTTATCAATGAGTCAAGAACACTTTGGAGGCATCCATAATGAATAATTGAAGAGTTTTACTTGGATGGTTAGAAGGAATAAAGGCCCTTCCAAATTCGATCACCGGTAGTATTCTACTTGCTATTCAAACTAGTATTCAATTTGAAATATCATTTCAAGTGGTAAGTTAATATTTGAAGTTCCTTGAGAATCATTCTCCTCTCCTTCCTTCCCATATTTCAGCAACTTGTTTGATTACAAGGTTTCCTGTAACTTCCTTGCATTTAAGGGATAAATAATACAATTCATACATGATTTTCCTGTCATCTTTAACTGTTGGGTGGGAAACCTATATGATAAAGTTTATTCTCAACTCTCCGTGTGAAGATTTGGTATCTAGGAAATCCAGTCCATTGAATGATGAAGATGCTTCTAGCGTTGAATCATCTCTTGTAACTCTTATGGTGACTCAAAATGATAATCAAGAGACACAGTTTGTAATAATGTTTTTAGTGTTTTACACTATACAATATTGTTCTTGATCTTATTTTAATTGATTTATCCTTATGTTCAGATGGAGATACCAATGATAAGTGTAAGAATCCCACTATTGAAAGAATGATACCAATATTGTTGCCAAATGTTGCTGGAAATAAGGTTTTACCTTATTTGGAATCAATGACATAGCAAAAATTTCAATTATTCTCTAAATAACAAGCTATAGGAATTGTTCATAGTGTTAGATGTGAACCCAATGAAGCTAACACCACCAACGCTAATGATGAAAGTCACCACCCACGATGACACCAACTTCTCCAACTAACTCCACCATCCACACCAATTATAGCTGACCACCCATTGTTCATTTATTGCGCCGTCATGAAAAACACATGTAGAGAATTATATATCTTCTCTTCTCATCTATATATTTGTAATTTGTCTCACCCTGAGCAGGAAAGCAAGGCAATTCCTGCCATGTAATGTAAATCTTGTGATTTCTTCTCCATTGTTGTTTGTTTTATCTATGTTTTGTGTTGTGTGTTGCTGTCTCTCCATTTAAGTTTTTTCTTCTCTCTTCTCTATAACCCCATCACAAAGCTCAGACAATATAATTGCATTAGCAAGATAAATTGCACTATGTACTGGTGCAACTTTACAGATTTATTAAAGCTTAGGGATGTCGCCTTCAACAATTGATTTTATTTTTGATGTTTTGAATTAAATTGCAGAAGTCAGAATGCAAGAATTTCTAAAACCAATGAGAGAGAATGAACATCAAGCTTAGATTCTCCAATCTTGTCTTCATACACTTTCTATGTTTACAGACAAAAGTTTTGCAAATTTGTTTCACATTATTCTATCTCACCTTTCTCTAGCCGATTTCTTAGCTATTTCATCGTGTTCATTTCATAAATATATGAATCTGGCTAGTTCTTTCATAGGTGGGAATGACGATATTTATGTGTGGCTTTCACATACTGATGTCATAAATTCTAGTATTGGACATATGGCCATTTTAGACACAAAATTTGATGTTGGCCTATTGAAAGGAGCTTCACAACTTATCTTTGGACTCGTTGAATTGCAAAAGTGCATACAAAGAGAAATTTGTTGGCATAATTAAATTTATCTTCCCCATACAATAAAGCCCTCTATCAAAAAAATTAAATTATTTAAAGTTCATAAATTATCATGGGAGCATTTGTGTTTCCTTCTGATTCCTAGTCTAATTATACTAATATGTTCCATTCATAACACCTTGGGAAATATTACGGTATCATCTAGAAAAAAATCCACCCCCTGAATACGAATTTCAGAGAAAGTTTCATTAGCTTCCTTGCCAAAAATGGAGCTTGTTGGCATTTTCAATGGTAATAATCTTGCCACAAATCATAAGACAATATTAGTTCTCCGTGCAAAGTTCATTATGGCTGAAATTGGGAATATTTTAGATGTAATTCATACAAAGCCCCATTCCTGGTCTCAAAAAGGTTTCCATGTCAACTTTCAAGGAAGTTATTCACTCATAAATCCATATCAGCTTTCCCTGCTGAGATCCGTGAATGAATTTTTCAATGCAATTTTTAAATGCTAATGTTTAGGAACACTACTTCAAAATACAAGAGCCTTTCTACATGATCTAATGATTCACTATGATGAGGTAGTAAGACATGCTAGTGAGAAGTTTGCATATGAGACAATCGGTTTTCCAATATGGCCTTAGGATCCAGGGACTTTTATAAAGGAAGGTTTATATTATAGTGGGCTCTTTCACAAGATTAAAAAGCATGATAGAGATGTTAGGACGATACAACTATTTTTGGAAGTATTATGTAGGTGAATTTTGGATCATGGTATTGTTATGAAAGTTCTATATTTCTTGAGGACAAAAAATCATGGGAATGGAGGACTATAATGTCTCTTTGAGAGAGGATCCATTTAATAGTTCAATTTCACTTTGAGAGAAAAAGAAACATAAAAAAATTGAAATGAATAATTAAATTAAAAATGTTTATAAATAGAAAATATATAGTATTTTGATGAGCCTTGGTGTTGACCTTAGTATTTCAATAATCCATGGAATTTTTCCCATGGTATTTGAAGGGAAAAAAGGTATAAAAAGAAATATGGGAATTCATTTGGATATTATCGAGTATTAGTATTTTGATAATTATTTGAAGAGCTTTAGTAGCTTACCCTGTGAGGGAGAAAGCCTCTATTATATTTCCTTGTTTTGGTGTTGAAATTCACATGCTAATTGGTGGAAATTGGCTTTGGTCTTTGTAAAGTCGTCGTAGCTAATCATTAGTTTGAATTGAATTTATACATCAGCTGAGTATCCAAGATATTCTAGGCATTGATCAAATTTATTAGTCTTCAAGCAGGGCCGAATTATCTCCATTATAGGATCAAGTTTGTACCAGCAAGGTGAGCCAAACTACCATTTTCAAGAAGGCCAATTTATTTATTTGGAAAGCAAAATTACCCAGAATTCCAAGGATTATCATTTTCAAGGTTCATTTATGAGGTTCCATCTCTAGAATTTTATGTAGATTTCTCCTAAGAATCCACTAATAAAAATTGTTGGAGAAATAACATTTTATTCAATTTATGGTTTTTTACATTGAAAATCTCATTTAATTTGTTGGTAAATTTTGTGGTGTGAAGCAAAGTTTTAGGGAAAATAATACTAAGGGATATACCAAATTTTTCCACCCTTCTAGTTTTCCTATTTTTTCGTTATGATTTTCCTTTGTTTGGGTGCATAGCTTGGAAGCCCAAGATTACTTTTGATATTTTCCCTTACCCCTTTATGATGAAGAAAAATATGGCTTATAAGGGTTGGGACATACAAAGAGCTTCATTTTTTTATAAGTGAAGCATTAAATTCTTGAGGAACAAGGTGATGGCTAATAAGCAAGATATATCTCATGCAATGCTTTTTCACACGTGCTAACAAATATCCTAGCCATGTTTTTCATTTTCCTTTCATTGTGTCTCTCTTATGTTTTTATCTTTCTTTTATTTGCATCAACCTCAACAGCTAAGTTTTTTGAGCCTAGACTCAAGGATGAGGATGAAGAATTCCAATCCCAATGACCAATGACCACCAACCTAAAGAATGGAGATGAAAAAGGGGAAATATGAAAAGTGCTAAGTATGGATTACCTTAGACATGCTTCTTCAATCATCTCTTCTTGAGTAGTGCCCTTCCTAAAACCTTAAGGTCATTGAGGAAGTCTCACTGGACTAGTGTGAAAGACTAACCTCTGAGTTGAAGTAAGGACACAATAATATAATTGAGATCAGTCAATTCTCTAGTTTTCCCTTTGATCCATATTAGCATGCCCATAACATTAAGTGAAATCACAAGATTCCAAAAATGGTTAAAGTACTTGTTGATGGATGACCCACCTTCCTTAAAGAAGGACTATTAAATGGGAGAGAAAATTGAATGAAGTAATAAGTGGAGGATCCTAGCATCCTATTATCTTTTAATCATATAGGGATGTTGGGTGGTTGACTATCCAAAGAGGAGCAATTTTTTCTCTTGTAGGTTACTCACCTTTTGGTGGCTTTGTGAATAAATAACAATCTTCCTATTTTCCTTATATTTTAAGAAGGAACACTTATTACCTTTACATTTGGTCATATATAGTATGACTATTCAATATATATTTTCTAATATTTTCTAAATTTTTTGGTAGGGACCAAGTTCTTCCATGTAACACTTGCTATAAACAAAATATGAATTTAGAGGAACAAAAAAAATTGAGATGCAAATTTCTAAGTGTTTAAAAGATTTTAAACTAAGCCTAAATCAAGGTTTGTGTATAAATTTTCAACATAAACCCATGTAAAGACTTTTTAAGCACTTAGAATGATACCACTGAGTAAGTCATGTAGGAGAGGAGTGAACTTAGGATTCTACCTCAAGGCCCCTTCCATAAAGCACAAAGAACTCAATTCTTGCTTTAGCCCACTAGACTATACATATATTTATATTAATTAATAATTAGCATTATTTTTAGACATTTTCCCTTTTACATTATGACTTAAAAAAATAAAGTAAATAAGTGAGAAATATGGTTATTTTTAAAATTAAGAGAAAAAAAATTATTGTACTTTTTGGCGCTAGAATCAGCACTTGGACTATATCAAGTGCTTGACCAGACACATCTTAAGCTCTAAGACAAATTCTTATATTTGATTGGGTTTTTTGGAAAGTGGTTGGATCTCAAGCACTCTGAAAGGAACGTTGAACAGATAAAAAAAACTATGACACATATGAGGGCACTCGTATATATGATGTGGTAGAAAAAATTTTAGTTCAATGATTAGAAGAATGGGAGAAAGACAGTGGGTCTGTAGGACAGATATCCACTGCTGGGAGGAAAAAATAATACAAATTCCAGATCTGAAATGTATAGTGAAAGAATGCTTTTAAAAGACTTACAAGAATCTCACTTTACATTTAAATAATCCCATAACAAGAAATGCTTCTAACTAAGATGACCTCATGAATCAGGAATTCTTGGTGAATCAAGACTGACAAAAACAGGTTAACATGCATGCTAGATCAAAAGACTTATAAAAATATAAAACATGGTTTAATTCCACCTCAAGGAATGTTTATGAACAATATTCAATTCATATTGAATCAAGAAAGCTTGGAATCAAGAATTACAAAAACAAATCCATATGACTTGGAGGTTCACAAGACTTGTAAAAACATAAGATAGAAATTTTATGATAAACGTGGAAAGACAAATAAAGTATCTAAAAAAAAGGAAAAAGATACACACACCATATGATTTGTGAATCCTCAAGGGTGTAGCTGGAATATATTGTGTGTTTAATAATACACAGCTTGAGGAATGCCATGAGAATCAGCAACAGGGCACTCAACCCTGTGCCACCAACCATCTCTCCCTCCTTATTACAAAAAATTCAACTCTTAAATAGAGTTGCACAAAACAAACTGTTGCTAAATCTTATGAATGAAATTAAATAAAACAAACTAAAAATAGTAAAAAAATCAAACTTTTGCATGAATTTAGAACTGTCGAATGATTCGAGGCTTAGAAATATGAATCATGAAACTGTTTGACTGCCACATAGGCTTCTTTCTACCACTTGCCCCAAAATTCTTCATTGTTGCAAGAAATGTGGAACTGACTGTCACTTGCACCAATTATTCCCTTAAAATCTGGAAAGTATTCGATCAACTGCTACATGGTGCCTTGTGGAAACGTGCTAATACTAAGAGTAATGGTGGTGCAGGTCTGGTAGAAATATGTTTCAAAGAAAATCTATCATTGTTACTTTCCTTTCCTGTTTGTTGCAACGGAGTTTAAAAGAGAAAACCCACTGGATTGGTAGGGAAGGGCGACATGGAGCAGTGGTGGCAGGAGTGGTATCGGAGTGGGGGTTAAGGTGTTGTGAAGTTAGCGCAGATGGGACAAGCGATGCAACGGTGGGCCCTATAGATATCACATTGCATCATAAAAACCTTCACTTGTGACACAATAAACATAAATATTTCCGATTGTGATGTGCGATGGGCGGTGGGCTAGAAAGGGTGACGTGGCGGGGAAAGGGTCCCACTTTATATCGCAATCGGGAAAAAGGAAAGGCAGAGGTTAATGGGAAAGGTAAGTAGTGTTGCGATCTTGCGATGTGAAAAGGTAAGAAACCACCCGAATCATATTATAAATAAATTATAACATTTATCAAAATTTTATGAATCGTATGGGTCCCAACAGTCCCACAAATCGTATTTCAGAGGGTTTTTAGGGGATGGAAATTATGATATGAAATAAGTTTGGATCTGAGAAATGTCGATTGTGATGAAAGGTAAGGGTTTCAATACGGTTAAGTGCGGAAAATATATATGATATCATATATGTAATATATGATATATATCAAAGGCTGGTTGTGGGGGGTGGAGCTGCAGTAAATGACATAAGTGGTAAGTTTTAAGGGATATATGATACAGCTATTAGTGGGTGGGTGGAGCTGCTTTTTTTAACTATAAAACTTGAATTTTAATAGTTAAAAAGGGTTTTTGAAAGAAATGAAACGTTGTACTTTTAGTGTTTTTGCAAAATAAGAAAAGGATTGAAGAGAAATGGAGAAAATGGTGAAAATGATATGAAAGAATTGAATCATAAGGAGCTAGAGACCAAGAAAAAATGACGGAGAGGGCTGATTTGAAAGGAATCAAAACTAGTGTTGACATTACTCACCAATGCTATGTATACAATTATGTAATACTTTTAATAAGAATCCCTTTTGTGGTGGAATATGTAGATATATGATCATTTGGATAGATTCAAAAGTGAGGAAAACCCATAATGGTAATGTTCCACCATACATGGGTTTTGGAGGAAAAACCATAATGGTAATGTTCCACCATACATGGGTTTTGGATTATGGTAAAACTTATTTTATGATTCAATTTTTTACAAAATCCTTATTAAATCAATATAGATCTCTCTCAATCAATTCGTCATCTATTACAAAAAAATATATCATATCACTTGCAATAATTGAATATGGGTAGGGATGATTCCATTCATTCATCCCAACCATCTGAGATAACCTCAATTGACTATGAATTTTATTTATGTTATTTTATTTTATTTTATTGGGCTGAGAGGCACTCTCCAGCTAGTATGGTAGCGATGATGTAATATGATGTAATGTAATGAAAACAATTTAACTTGGTCAAAATAAAATAAAAATAAAAATAACTCCAAACTTAAATATATAAAAAGAAAAATTACAAGTTATTATTATGTTTATTTTTATTATTTTTCACTGGGTAGTTAAGATAAACTTGACTTGTTCAAATTACAGGGGTTTTTTAAGCTGCAAGTTTATGAGAACCCGTAGTATTGACCAATGGTATTCATGTGGAATATATCCTATTTAAAGGGGGGAATTAAACCAACCTAGATCCATCTTAACTCTATATCTACCAAGTGTTAAGAGGGATCTCAATAGTTTTATGTTTACATTACAACATCTCTTGCATAATGAGCTAGAGAGTATGGGAAAATTGTACATATTTTATTTAAATATAAATATGAAAAAATATTTTACAGATAAATTAAATTAAATCCTCTATTTATTTATTTATTTGTATCCTAGAGGAACAAAACATCACAGTTGCCATTGTTGGTAGGCTAAAATGCTTAATTTCAACCCCCTTCCTACTTCAAAATCACAACCTTAAGCCTCTATTTTATCCTCGCAAACTTCCTTATTCCTGCACTATTCCAAGAATCATGTCTATTCTTGCACTAGCTTTATATTTCATATTTAAGATTTACAAAGCACTTAATTAATCATTTTAATAGTTTTTATGCCTTTAATATTTCTTGCAATTAATACTTTCTTTCCTAAATTATTTGATAGGAAAATGTATTAATCATTTCATTAGCATGGTCAAGTGCAGGTAGATTCCTGCACCATTGGCAACCGCTCGCTCCCAAACTCCCATGACAGCTCACTACCTAATGCAGGCATTGCGTTCCAATTTGTCTTATTCAGTTGCGGTCATCTCGAGTTGAACTCGGAGCGAAGCAAAGTCAAGGATATTATAGAGATTAGGTCATCGGCCAATGATTAAATTAGCACTTAGTTACAACCACAGACTTATTTTGTAACGCTATTGTTATTTTGTTTCAAACGAAAGGATTGGATTAGAACATATTTATGTAATTTCGTTATGGCCGCAGGCCTAAGGATTGCATAAAATGTATATTTTAGATAGGAATTAGTTAGCGAGTGATAGAAATGCTACTGTCACTCTCGTGAAATTGTGATTTAGTTATTGTCTCCCTTGTTCTAGGCTGGAATCGAATGCATAATCTATATTTTCTGATTTGAAATTAATACAAAGGAGTTGCACCATGATATTTTCATCATGCGTATTAATTATTTATTGATGCGTCATTGAGTGCTGAAGTTTCAAGTTTCCTAAAATGGCAAATGCGCTAGTTGGGTAGGGCCCAACCAACCCATCTCGTTCTCCCTTTTGCTTCCATTCTGTTAAAGGTGTGCGTTGATTTCATTTACATGCAATGTGTGAATTAATATTATGTTTCATTCTTTCAAAATATTTCTGGTTCTATTTGATTAATAGCCAAGGTGTGACAACTCCATGGTGTGAAAGTTAATTAAGTTTACTTTTAGTAATTTCCTTTTTCAAATCTTATTTTACTTCTGCCTGGATCATGCAAACACGTTATTCCTTCACTAGTGCATTTACACTTCTGCAACTTGATTTTGTTCGTTCACTACAACAAATTTTTTTCATTCCTTTCTTTACAGAGATTCGATACATTTCTACAAGTGAGTGTTCATTATCAGATAGAAGTATTTCTAATATAAAGAGTTAAAAACTTAGGGATTAAAGTATCTTAGGTAATTAAGGAATGAACGGTGTTACAACACATTGATTTGTAACTGCACTATACACTTTTAAGGAAAGGATTAAAAATCATTTTGAATTATTAAATTGAACCTTTCTGAGTTAAAAATATTAAAGGCAGATATAATTTAAGTGAGTAACTATTATAGGGATAAAGCATGTGGTCATAATTATATAATTTCTTTGACTGCATGAGAGATTTCCTTGATTGAAGAAAGTGTGCTTTGATTTATGAAGTTCATTTTTATTTAAAAGTTTATTTTCATTTCAAAGTTTAGTTTGGTTGAAGTATTCTTTTGTTTTTGGAAGTTATTTCAAAGTTTTGTTCTCCTTTGCAAATTCTTTTCATAGTTAACACACTCTTTAATTTTTCCTGTTATTTATTGGAAAATTTGGTGCATAAACCTCTATTCCGGTACAGGAACCAATATCCTGATACAGGAATAGATTTCTCTAGTTATAAGGCTAAGCACCCCTCCATAAAGACATAAATATCTAGTATAAGTGTAAAATATACTTCCAGCACACAAGCCTTGTGCCTATTCTAGTGCAAGCAGATTGCAGGAGTACATGAAAACAACTTAGTGCAGGAAGGAAAATCCTTAAGGAAGAAAAATATCTTCAAGGGCCCAATTTTTAATTCGTTAACAACTATACTGAAGATAAACATAGAATTTTACTTCGGTAATTAGGATTGCTTACAGTAGTTTGAAAATTCCTGTCATTGGTTTCTTTGCAAAGTACTTTCTTTCATATTCCAACAGTAAAATTTCTATGGTGTAAATTGTTGTGTGATCTTTCTTTTCGATTCTGCAAAATTTCAATTAAACTAGGAGTAGAGATAGGAAAATTTCATACCATTTCTAGCATTTCTCGTGCTTTGTCTCTAATTTTATGAAACCCCCGGGTTGATAATTAAGTGTTGAAGGAATTTTCTTAGCTGTAATTCCTGCACCCAATATTTTGGTGTCGTTGTCGGGGAGGCGATTTGAATTGGTAAGAATTTTTCGTTTTCTATAATAGGGGTAAGTCTGCTATTATTTTTAGGCAGTGTGCTTCCATTGTTTGAAGGAATTTATAGGTGTTGATTTATTTTCAATTTACAGAATTTTATTGAATTTTTTTTTTGTCATTTTTTGAAATGAATGCCTAAAAGTGGTAGGGGTCTGAAGCCCAATAGGGGCCAACGAAATACTGATAAATCTGAAACTATTCCTCATATTGGGCCTTCTTTTACAGGCATAAAAACCAAGAAAACACAGACCCATCGCACAGGAACGATCTACTTGGACTTTGATAACAATATTCTGGGTGTGACATAGCACACGAAGGGGAAGAAGGGGACTATTGGAACCCATAGTCAACCTTCTCAGCCTGTTGAGAGCAGTTCACTTGGAGGAACAAGAATGGAAGACCATGAAGACCATGTAGAGGGAACTAGCGAGAATCAAGTAAATGAGGAACAATCCATCTTTGGATTCCAATTTTGGATCCTAACATAGTTGTGAAAATGAAGAATATTCCACCATGAGCTCTTCCTCACTTCTATGGTAAGGTACACGAAGATGCAAACTCTTTTCTATTCGAGTTTGATATTTTATGTAGGAGCTATGATTACTCATCTGATGGTCATAAGCTTTTTTTACAACTCTTAAGGACATAGCATTACGCTGGTTCATGGGACTAAGAGGAAACACTATAGCTTCCTAGGAGAAAATGAAGAGAGTGTTCTTGTCAAAATATCAGGAATATTGTAAAACTAGAGATATTCAAGATGAAATCTTACTATTGTGAAAAACGATTATGACACCTTAGAGGACTATTTAGAGAGATTTTTGTATATCATCCAAAGGTCAAAGCACAAATTTAATCGAAGTACCATTAGGACCTTGTTCTTATGTGGGCTTACTGATGATGCTAGGAATAATTTAAATTTTTTAGGACAAGGGGATATTTTTCATAAACCTTTTCATCAAATTTGTGACTTGTGGAGGAAATTCTCAAGGAATCAATATAGATCTAGTAAAGTAACTCAAAATAGAAGTAAGACAATTGAATCTACTGATGCTATGATCACTGGATTGGAGAAAAAAATGGATAACATGAAAATTGAAATAATGAATACTGTTATAAAAAAAATAAGCTCTTTGAAATTTCATCAAAAACTTGTAGAGGAACAAGAGTCATTGTCTATTATTTGTCCAAAATGTAGAAACAGCCATCTTTTAAGAGAATTTCCTCTTGATGTTAAATGAAATAATAAATGTGCAATTTTTGTAGAGAACCATGCCACTGAAAAATGCCCTAACATACCTGGATTGAAAGTTGTATTTGAAGGAGGGCAACCTGAAGCCAAGTCATTGCATGCTATGGGAGCACGAAGAAACTAGCCTCAGGTAAGTTCAGGTATGGCTCCTGAACTCTCACCACATTTTTTATTTATAACGCACATCCATATTCCTATACTAACACTAATCACTCTCAACATTGGCAACATGGGAACAAATATCACTATGGACAACCCTCCCAATATTGGCAACAAGGATGGAGAGGGCCAAACCATTCACATCATTCCTATCCTGAACCTATGAAATCATACCCACCTACATATGCACATTACCCAATGCCACAACCGTCATTGCTCAAGCGGAGTCAACCTATGCCACCATCACCTTTGCCTCCATCGTTTCAACCCCTCAACTGCATGCCCAGCCCATACCAAACCCCAATAAAAAAGTAGTACAAATGATCCATTCCATGAACCCGCTTCCTTCATCTAGTTAGCATTCCAGGCTAGTTGGATTCAATGATCTCCAATTGAGATCAAGGAAGGTAGTAACCTCATAAAATAAGAAGAATCCCATTGTGATTATTGAAGAGAAAGGTGAGGAGAAAACCAATAACCATTTTGTGAGATATGTCATCATTCATCCCATTCCCATACCTTCTGAGCCTTTGCCATCATCTTCAAACTTGCCTCCCTATCTAGAGAGGCTAGTTGTGGAGATGAATGACCCCATTCCTGAGTCTAGTCTGGCTTTTGAGCTTAGGAATCATTTCATAAAGGTACATTTTCTCCAAGATATCAAATAGATCCTCATATGTACTAAAATAATTAGGGAAATCTGTCTCAAGAAGCTAGGAAGGATAATATTGGAACCTCAAAGTATTCAATTTGTTGGAAGAGAAGCAGAGTTAATGACGGGATGTGTGCACATGGAAAATTATACTGACCGCAAAAACCCTGTTGTCTCTATTCAGATAGGTGATTTCCTTGTCTCTAATGTGCTTATAGACCTGGGGGCAGCCATTAATGTTATGACCAATAAAACCATGGATCAACTTGGGTTGGTCCATATTCATCCTACTCAAACCGTGCTTGAATTGGGAGACAAATCTAAAATCAAGCCGAAAGGGGTGTTGGATGATGTGTTTGTTTCATTAGATTCTTGGAAATATCCCGTAGAATTCATTGTGCTCCAGCCAAATAATCATGTGGGAGGAAATCCCTTGATATTGGGACGACCATGGCTTGCTACAGACGATGCTTATACTGGATGTCGTTGTAGTGACATGTATATTTCCCATGGAGATTCTAGGAAGAAGGTCATCCTATATCCGCCCACTATATCCACTCAGAAGATCCGAGACACTTTGTGGTTAGATTATAGTACTGACAAGGAGACTCAGTCTGTCTCTATGCTACATCATTGTGTTGATTCATCTCAAGAAGGTGAGATACAAGACTTCCTGAACAATCTAGATAACATGCCCAATTTTGAGTCATTGAGTCAAATATTTAGTCTAGATTTTTAGGAAAGTCATGATTCCCAACCCTCCTCCCCACCATCCTAACAGCACCTATGTGTACTCTTGAGCCTGATACCACTTTTGTTGAGATTAGTCTAGGAAAATATTTGCATCTCAGTTCAGGCTTGGATTCGTCCCAACAAGAGCATCTTGTGAATTTGTTGCGAAACCATCTTGATGCCTCTGCATGGGGTTACGAATATATGAAAGGCATCCATCCTAAAACCTATACTCACCATATCTATATTCAAGAGGGAGCCCAACCAGTCTAAAAACCCTAAAGGCGCATGTACCCAGCTCTAAGAGATGTTGTAAAGGAAGAATTACAAAACGCTTAGATGCTGATTTTATCTATCTTATTTCTAACAACCAGTGGGTCTCTCCATTGGTATTAGTCCCGAAAAAGGATGGGATATGGTGCATTTTCATTGACTATAGAGAATTGAACAAAGACACTCTTAAGGATTACTTCCCCCTTCCTTTTATCACTCAGGTGCTTGATACCCTTGCTGGTAAGAAGTAACTCTATTTTCTAGATGGGTTTAGTAGTTACAACCAGATACAGATCACACCCGAGGATCAATAAAAAACCACCTTTACATGCCCATGGGCTAAATTTTCTTATTGAGTGCTCCCCTTTGGGCTATAATGCCCCATCTACCTTTCAAAGGGTATTCTTGGCCATTTTTGCTGACCTTGACTGTGTGTAAATCCATATGGATTACTTTTCTATTTTTGGTGATTCATTTCAGGAGGCCCTAAAAATATAGAAAATTTTCTTCTTCGTTGCCAAGAATATCATGTTACCTTGAGTGAAAAAAAGTGAATATTAATGTGCAAGGCAGGATTAGTTCTTAGCCATCTTATTTCTGACAAAGGTATCCAGGTTGACCCCCAAAGATAGAGATTAATTTGAGTCTTCCTGCACCCAAAACTCAAAGGGAAGTGAGAGGTTTCCTAGGAAATGCAGGCTAATATAGGAGATTCATTGAGAACTTCTCTAGAATAGCTACCCCCCTTTTTCGACTTTTAGCTAAGGATAGTGAGTTTTCCTGGTCCACAACTTGCCAACAGTATTTTGAGACATTAAATGAAAAACTAGTACAGGCACCATTTTTGAGAGGACCAAACTGGTCCCTACCATTTCACATTTCCTTTGATGCCTCAGATATTGCCATTGGCACAAAATTAGGACAAGAAGAAGACAAACAGTCCTATCTTATCTACTTCATCAACAAAAACTTTTCACCCGCTGAACTAAACTACACAATCGCTGAGAAAGATTTTTCAGCTGTAATTTTTGCTATTAATAAATTCAGACACTACATTATAGGGTATGAAGTATTTTTTCATATTGATCATTCCGCAATAAAATATTTGATGAATAAACCATTAACTAGCAGTAGAGTGACTAGGTGGTTACTACTGTTGCAGGAATTTAATATTACTGTTATTGATAAACCAGGAAAATCTAATGTTATAGCAAATTATCTTTCAAGATTAAATAATACTGGTGAAGTAATTCCTGTTCATGATAATTTTCCTAATGAACATAATTTTTTTGTGTCAAAAAAATCCCCATGGTTCGCTGACATAGCTAACTATTTAGTCACTGGAAAAACACCACGTCACTTGTCTGATCGTGAAAAGTGGAATATTATACAGAAAAGTGTTGCATATTCTTGGGTTCAAGGAGAACTCTTTTTTACTGGTATATACCTAATTATCTGTACATGTCTAAGAGAGGAAGAAGTGTTTGAAATCTTAAAATCTGCTCATGACGAACCTTGCGAATGCCACTTTGCTGATAAGCAAACTGCATACAAAATTTTACGAGCTCGCTATTTTTTTTCCCTCCTTATTTAAGGATTCCAAACAATATTTCAAGCGATGTGATAAATGTGAGTGAATGGGCCAACCGAATCAAACTAATGAATTTCCTTTCTGTCCTTAGGTTAATATTTAGCCCTTTGAAAAATGGGCTATTGATTTTGTAGGACCAATAAATCTGACATCATTAAATAAAAAGCATATCTTGGTTTGCACATATTTTGTTACAAAATGGATAGAAGCTAAAGTTGTTTCTTTTGCTACTGAAAATTTTTTTGTTGATTTTATTTTTACTGATATCTTTGCTAGATTTGATGTGCCTAAAGAAATTGTTTCCGACAATGGACCACAATTTATTTCTAATCTGGTACAGGGTGAGATGAAGCAATACAAAATTCGGCAAAGGAAATCTACACCGTATCACCCACAAGAAAATGGTCAAGTGTAGTGCACAAACAAGGTAATTCATTCCATCATTATGAAGACAGTGAACATGCATAGAAAGGATTGGGCTAGCAGATTACCAGAATCCTTGTGGGCATATCGAACCACTTGAATAAATAGCAAGGGACACACACCATATGAGCTAGTATACGGGAAAACAGTCCTCTTGCCGATAGAATTCTAGGTTAAGCCCTTGAGGACTGCAGCTTAGTTGGAACTAGACCTCTCAGAAACACAATAGCAGTGTCTCCTACAAGTGAATGAGTTAGATGAATTTCAAAGGGATGTTGTTCATCATAATACATTAGTTCAACAGCAGTGCAAGAAATGGCACAACAAGTCTATCCGAAAAAAAACAATTCCAGTCAGGTGATTGGGTACTTCTTTATGATTTCAAATTTAAATATTTTAAGGGGAAATTCCATACACGCTGGATGGGACCTTATGAGGTGGTCAAATTTTTTGAAAATGGAGCGGCAGAAATTAAAACCATTGATGGATGGAATTCAGTATTCCTGATTAATGGGCATAGATTGAAGGTATATTTTCAGCCCCTCACTATGGAAATTTTTATGCAGCAAGTCCAACAACAATCCAAAAAATATATGGTAGGTGGCAACACCAACCTATTGAAAACCGGATTCTTCTTTTCTTGAAAAAACAAAGAAAAAATGACAAAAAAATAAAAACAAAGAAAAAAACTTCTTGTTGTTTATGAAAATTAGTTGAATGACATGATGTAGAAATTTGCTGAATAATGAAGATTTATCCACTGAGATTATCCTGGTCATACACTAATTCGAATTCATGCATAACACATAACCTCTTCTACAATTGATCATCAATTTGCGGAAATAGAAACAGTCGCATGCGCACATAAACACAATATGTAATGGGGAAAGCTTATAGCTAAAAACCCCCAGCTATTTTTTATATTATAATAGAAGAGAACATGTAACAATCTCAGTAAAATACTCCTCACAAGTACTCAGTATTGTCTCCAAAAGTTACACACAAACTAGCTCAGTTTTGAACAAGTCACGGGTTCAAAACTCATCCACTATTTGTCTGCCTCTATTGCGCAATACAAGTTGGTGTAATGAGAGATCCAAGTTCGAATCTCCTTGGCTTCAACTGTGAAATCCTCATGGGAAATATCCTCCAATGCTTGTGCAAATCTCATGCACAACTAATGTCGCAACTAATAGCAAACTCACCCTTTCATCTACCTCTTCCACTGGTCTTCACTGAACTGTCCATGCACTGCAATCAACTGATGTGTTATTTAGTTGAATAATGAGTTAATGTTTAGTGAATTAAATAATATTTAATTCACCCCACTCATCTCTAGTGTATTAGCCAGTTAAACTAAACACAACTAGTTCAACTAAATTAACTTGAACACAACTCCACCAACTGTCTCATCAACTCCACCAAACTCCGCCACTTGAGTTCTAACTGAAGTCAACCATGCATGAGCTCACCAAACCCCTAGGAATAGTGTAATTCCTTCTGTCAGATGCATGGGCCACATCCGTAGCTCCAACTGAAGAGTTGCAAGAGGATAAACTGAAGTTTATAATCCAAATATTATTAAGGGCTAATAATATTTGACTGACCTATTTTTAGACAGGCAGTCTAAAAATAGACTTCGACCTGTATGTCTAAAAATACAGGTCCATCTATTTTTACCAACTCAACCAATCATCCAAGAATAGCATACTGCAACTCCTAGACCATGCTCCATATTTCTAAAAATAGACATAGTCTAAAAATAGACTTTGCGCCAAAAAATAGCCTGCGGACCCACTTAGTGAAGGCGACTTCATTTCACTAAGCTCCATCATCTTGTTGCATTTTCAACACATGATTGCAGAAGGATCAACCTGAAAACCAGCGTGTTGGCAGGAAGATCAAAATTTTAATAAAAAATGGAATGTTGCTTGATTTTTAGATGTGTTGGTTGTCACCAAGAAGAAGTAGGTTGAAATGCAGGAACCAAGTCCTTATCAAGTTTGGGGAATCTGGCATGGAAATTTTTATTGAAGAAACGCTCAATTCTTGCTACTTTTACTTTTTCCAGCACCAGTGTAGGCAGATTTTAAAGGTAAAATTTTTCCCTTCTTTTGCTTCCCGTTTCGTAATTTCCTGCTATTTTTATTCTTTTAATCCCATAATGAATTGCCCCCATTTTCTTCAAAGAAATTATCCCTATTTGATTTCATATTTCCCTCTTTTCCCCTGAATTTTTTTTCCCAAATCCCTTTTTTGTTTATCCCTCTTGGTGGTTTCACTCTTAGAACCCATGTCGTAATATTCCTTCCCATTCTGGAAATTACCCCTTTCCCACTTATTTTTTTCCCTCATGATTCGACTATAGGATCTGATGTGCACTCACATGTAAGATTGAAAGGCATGTTAAACAAAAAAGAATGGCGAATAAAACTTCCCTTGTATGTTCAAGAAAAATTTTAATTGATCCTATGAATCATATTCTATCAGAATTTCTTCTGGTTCCCTTTTTCTCTTCGATATTACAGAAATCCCTGGTGCAGGAATTGTGTTCAAGTGCATGCATTATTAGTGCAAGCAGGTTTAGTGCAAGCACGATTAGTACATGCATGTTCAATATAAATATCCACACCATTGAGTGCGCCCAAATGTGAAAACACATGGTCCCAATGCAAGAATGTTTAATATAGTGCAGGAACACCTGGTGAAAAAATGTGCACTGGAAAGTTTATCTTTGTTTCATAATTCCTTTTTGCAAATAGAATAAATACACCACCAATAGACCATGGCATCTAATAATTTGAATTATGGTTAAAACTTTGTTTTATCATTTACTGTTTTAGGAAGAAATAATTGAAGTACAAGATATTTTAGGTTATCAAATCTCATATTTTTAATGAGTACTAAGTACACTTTATGTGAATCATGAAGTGAATGTGGGATAGTAAGATTCACCTGAAACCCAATACTTACCTCTTTTTCAAAAAATTTCATCACCTATCAATGATGGCCTTACCTCATAATCTAATCGTACATGACAGTTACACCGCATCACCACCTAAACCTCTGCATTTTCCAATCATCATTTCCTACCTATACTTGCACTGATAAATGTGTGCATTTGTCTCGAGGGTGTAATTATAATCATGGAGCGTGATTGAACGAAAGATGGTTGATAGGGTGGTAGGTGGATGGCTCTACCATCATAAATCTCTTGGCGGCCCTTTTGAATTATTGTTTCTTATATTTTTCTGAGGTTTAGATAGATATTTGGGGTGAATTCAAACAGAAATGGCTCTCATAATGACCGAACCACTATCTGTGAAGGAAATAGAGCAAATGGCCAAGTATAGAAATTGTCTTGCAATACTACACGAATCCGGGGGTTTCTCGTTTCTGCAAAAATTTTACATATTTGATACGGCTGTAGCACTGGAATTTGCTAGGAAATTTGATGGAAGCAGAGCCAAGGTAGGCTCATTAGAATTTGTGGTCACGGAAGAATCCATATCTCAGGCTACCAGCTTAGCAACAGTGGGTAAACAATGGTTTAAGAAGGAGAAGATTGAGAAGAAGAAGTGGTGTTGATTCTTGATCGACCATAAGCTAAAGGTGGATTGGAAGAAAGGGCCTCCACACAATGCTATGCTCGGGAAATGGAAAGACCTCCTTTACATATTGCAAAAGTTTCTTACCTACGAGGGTCGTTATTCATTGACTTTCATGTATCATATATGTTTGTTGTTGCATTTTTAGTTGGGAAAACTCATCAACTTCCCCTATTATCTTCTCAAGGGCTTGGAGAAAATAGCGAAAGGTGTTAAGAGAGGGAAGTCATGTTAGGTTGCATGCAAGTTGTATCATCACGTGTTGATAGAAATTTTAGTTAAGAAGGAGTTGGAGGTAAAAAATGTGACCTGGAAAGAATTTTTGAATGAGTTTCAAGGACGAGGTGCAGGGAAGTCGTCCAGGAAAAAGAATGCAAGAAAGAAAGGAAAAGTAGACTCTGACCCCACATCTTACTGAGACAAAAATCAAGGATAGACCAATGTAGGAAGAGGAGCGATCTATGAAAGGAACTCCATCCTCAGTAAAAATAATGACCAGGAGCTTGGCTAAGAAAAAGACTGCCTCTTTGGGGGCGAGTCATGTTCAGTCGACCTCCCTGATATTGTTGGACAATACACCACCTCCCTCACTAGGTGACCATAACCTCTTGGTTCTCGCTGAGGAGGCAGCTCATACAGTGGTTAATGAAGGCTATGTAGAGAAGGAGGATGGCATACCCCTGATGGCCTTCCTTCATTAGATAAAGAAAATAAAAATAACACCGACTACAAGCAGAGAGCCGGAAAAGGGTCAGCCAGATGATGAGGTGCAACATATTGAAGCCCTTGATAATTTTGAAGTGCAGGGTACTGAAACCCCTAGTGAGATGGATGTGCAGGGTAATAAACATTAGGGGAATTTTGAGGTCTAAAATGGGCCTCCTAAGGAAATTATAAAATAATAGTGGAAAAAATCAAATAAGATTTGATGACATCATCAAATTTTAGAGGGAAAAATGGAAAAACTACTTTTTCAACTCATATTTTCAACTTATCTCCCAATTTTTTTACTCAAATTTCAAGCGGGAGTACTCGTTGGATGCAAAATTTAATTTTCCATCCAAGGAGTACCCATGTTGCATACTTTCAATGGGTCCTACTACACGAAAAATTAGAAATACATAAAAAACGTGATTACAATCACGTTTTTTATGTATTTATCATTTTTAGTGTAGTAGAGTTCATCGAAAGTATGTAACATGGCTACTCCTTGGATGAGGAATTAAATTTCGCATCCAACGAGTACTCCCGCTCGAAATTTGAGTAAAAATTTTGGGAGATAAGTTGAAAATACGAGTTGAAAAAGTAGTTTTATTATTTTATTATTTTTTAATATTTTTATCCTTTTATTTAAAAAATGGTGAATCATCCCCCATGGTTGACATCATCATCTTGAATCCTATTGGTTGTTATAAAGTTTATTTTTGTTGTACATTTTTCTTAGGAGGCCCATTTTAGACCTCAAAATTCCCCTAATGGCCCCTAGTAAGATGAACATGGAGGGCACCGAGACCCTTGGCGACATGGAAATTCCAAGCACCAAGACCCCTGGTGACATTGAAGCTTCGGGCATTAAGCCCTTGATGATACTAAAATGTGGGAACTAGGTGGCAAAGATAACATTGACCTTGGTGATGATGGCACATGTTTAGAATCAATTGCAGAAAAGATACTTACACCGCGAGAGTTGGAAACAGAAAATTCCACCCTCTATCTGAACGGTCGGATAGAAGAGCTCGAGCAAAGAGTTCACTGCTTGGAAGCATTAAACCAAACCATGAAGGATAATTATACACTACAGAAGCAAGACTTTACAAAATTGGCAGAAGAAGTCAAGGAGCAGAAAAGACAAGTCAAGATATGGAAGTTTCGGGCCTCAAGGTGCTTTAAACGTCTTTAAAAAGTGACCAAGTAGCTCAAGAAGGCTCGAGGTAAGAAGATGAAGACAGTGAAAGCAGGGATCAACATACAAGTTTAGGATTGAAGGGAGGCTCCTTGTTTTGATTTTTTGCAGCAGGTAAAGGTTGTGTGAGGACACACAACAACTTAGGGATGAAAGGATGTTGATAGGCTAAAATGCTTAATTTTGACCCCCTTCCTACTTCAATACCACAACCTTAAACCTTTTTTTTATCCTCGCAAACCTCCTTATTTCTGCACTATTCCAAGAATCATGTCTATTCCTGCACTAGCTTTATATTTCATATTTAAGGTTTACAAAGCAATTAACTAATCATTTTAATATATTTTATGCCTTTAATATTTCTTGAAACTGATACTTTCTTTCCTAAAGTATTTGATAGGAAAATTTATTAATCGTTTCATTATCATGGTCGAGTGCAGCTAGATTCTTGCGTCGTTGGCAACCACTCGCTCCTAAACTCTCGTGACAGCACAATACCTAAAGCGGGCATCGCGTTCTAATTTTTCTTGTTCAGTTGCGGTCATCTTGAGTTTGACTCAGAGTGGAAGAAATTCAGGGATATGATCGAGATTAGCTCGTCAGCCAATGATTAGATTAACACTTTGCTACAATCGCAGGCTTATTTTGGAATGCCATTGTTATTTTATTTTAGCCGAAAGGCTAGGATTGGAACGAATGTATGTAATTTAATTATGGCCACAGGCCTAAGGGTTGTATAAAATGTAGATTTCAAATAGGAATTAGTTAGCGAGTAATAACAATGCTATTGTAACTCTAGTGAAATTGTGATTTTGTTGTTGTCGCCCTTTGGGCTAGACTCGAACGCATAATTTGTATTTGCTGATTTGAAATTAATACAAAGGAGCTGTGCAATGATATTTTCATCCTGTGCCTTAATTATTTATTGATGCTTCACTAAGCGTTGAAGTTTCAAGTTTCCTAAAACGAGAAATGAGCTAGTTGGCTAGGGCCCAGCCAACCCACCTCATTCTCCCTTTCACTTTTGTTCTGTTAAAGGTGTGCATTGATTTCATTTACATGAAAAGTGTGAATTAAGCTCGTGTTTCATTCTTTCACAAGATTTTTGGTTCTATCTCATTAATAGTCAATGCGTGACAGATCCGTGGTGTGAATGTTAATTAATTTACCTTCAGTAATTTCCTTTTTCAAATCTTAGTTTTCTTCTGCCTGGATCATGCAAGCACGTTATTCCTGCACTAGTGCATTTACAGTTCTACAACTTGATTTTGTTCATTCATTAGAACAAATATTTTTCATTTCTTTCTTTATAGAGATTCGATACATTTCTGCAAGTGAGTGTTCATTATCAGATATAATTATTTTTAATATAAAGAGTTAAAATATCATGGATTAAAGATGCTTTGGGAATTAAGGAATGAACGCTATTATAACGCATTGATCTGTACCTGCACTTTAAAATTTTAAGGAAACGATTAAAACTTATTTTGAATTATTAAAGTGAACCTTTCTGAGTTAAAAATATTAAAAGGAAAATCTGATTTATGTGAGAAACTATTACAAGGAAAGCCTCTTGTCATACTTATATAATTTCTTTGACTGCATTAGTTCCTTGATTGAAGAAAGTGTGCTTTCGTTTCTGAAGTTCATTTTTATTTCAAAGTTTATTTTTATTTCGAAGTTCAGTTTGGTTGAAGCATTATTTTGTTTGTGGAATTTATTTCAAAATTCTGTTCACCTTTGCAAATTCTTTTCGTAGTTAACGCAATCTTTAATTTTTCCTAAAAGTAATTGGAAAACTTAGTGCATAATCCTTTGTTCTGGTATAGGAACCAATATCTTGATACAGGAATAGAGTGATCTAGTCCTAAGGTTGAGAGCCCCTGCATAAAGACAGAAATCTCTAGTATAAGTGTAAAATATACTTCCAGCACATAAGCCTTGTGCCTGTACTAGTGCAAGAAGATTGCAAGGGTACAGGAAAACAACTTAGTGCAAGAAGGAAAATCCTTAAAGGAGGCAGATCTCTTCAAGGGCCCAATTTTTAATCTGCCAAAACCTATACTGAAGATAAACATATAATTTTACTTCGGTAATTAGAATTGCTTGCAGCAATTTGAATTTTCCTTTAATTGGTTTCTTCACAAAGTACTTTCTTTCATATTCCAGCACTAGAATTTATTTGGTGTAAATTGCGGTGTGATCTTTCTTTTCAATTCTGCAAGATTGCAATTAAAGTAGGAGTAGAGATGGGAAAATTTCATACCATTTTTGGCATTTCCTTTGCTTCATATCTAAGTTTATGAAACCCCCGACTTGACAATTAAGTGTTGAAGGAGTTTTCTTAACTACAATTCCTGCACCCAACAACCACTAGTAAACTTGTAGGGGTCTACTCCCATTCCTCCTATCTATAAATCTGGTCACAATAGTTGGGATTTAAACCTTGGATCTCTCATTTTTCACAAGTTTCACATTACTTTTATCACCAATTGAGTTGTAACCCTGGGACTAAAATCCTCTAATTATATAATGATCTTCATTTAGAGAAATGTTTTGATTTAGAATTGAATATATATATATATATATATATATATATATATATATATGGATGGTAACTGGTGAACCAGTGGCTTAAGAGGATTAATAGACCTTCAAATCACTCATTAGGAATCTCAACATGTTCAAATTTTTTCATGTAAGCTAACATGTCTCCTAAGAATAAAAATCTGATGGATTTTTCCAGAGAATCTAACATGTCTCCTAAGAATAAAACCAAGGTGAAGGGGGAATTAAATCCACCACTAGAGTTATCCGTTAACATTATGATAAAATTTTATTAATATTCTAAAACCTTAAGTTTTTTTATATAAAATATAATTAAAAATTGCAATGATTCTTTTATTTTTGTATTTAATATAGTTTATTAAAAAAACACCCCCTGTGGGTAGCTCAACTAGTGTTGGCTATGAAAATGAAGTGTTATTTGCTAAGAGGTTCTAGGTTTAAATTTGTAGAAGGGGCATACCTCAACACCTAAAGGTTATAGTGATTGGGGTTAGAATTAGCCTAGTATATACCAAGTATGAGATAAGCCCAGTTGCTGATATATATATATATATATATATATATATATATATATATATATATATATATATATATATATATATATATATATATCTGTGTGTGTGTGTGTGTTAACTCTCAAGATCATTTGTGAAGAAAGTGAGTTTGTTTCTATCATCATGTCTTAGTTTTTTAGAGGTGATCTTAGACACCTAAAGCTGCCTATACATTCTAAGGCTGCCTATAAATGATAAAATGTATATTTTATTAAATAATAATAATAATAATTATTTAATTTTATTATAAAATTAGTAAACTACAATTTTTCAAAAGAAGTCATTTTTAGTACCATAAATATGATATCATTATTGTCATCCAGAAACCCATTTTCAAGAAAGAAGCATTACAAGTTTGAATATTAAGAAATAAATATATGATAATTTTTCCTTTTAATTTAACATAAATTATTATAAAAATTTAAACTATTATTTTTCCTATGAAAATTATCTTAGCTAATTATAGATATGAGATCAATACCTTCATCAAAGAACCCATTTTCAAAATAGAAATACTAATGGGTTGAATATTGGGAAATAAATATGTGTTGGATTTTTTTGGTTGATTGCCCAATGAGAGGATAGTTATGGTTGATTATCAACCAAAAATTCTCAAATGGAGTAACAGTGAGCATAAAGGAAAGTTAAGATGGTGGCAATTGCATTTCATATATTTTATATTAAAGATCATTTAGGTTGATGTTATGTTTAGATACATAATTAATTGTAGATAATGAAGGTGAATCTAGGTAAGGATTTTATAAGAGATGCCTATAAAAGTAAATCATTTTTATGGATATGTTTGTTGGAAGTTTATCATGGATGGTGGCCATGTTATGTTTTTATGTTTTTTTTTTCTATTATTTAATGGATTTATAGATAATGTGTATATACATATATAAGATTCTATATCTATCTTAACCCTAGATCTATGAAGTGTCTAAATAGATCATATCTCTCAATGTGCAAAGCTCTTTTTTGAAAGCAAAACTTGAGGAAAGGTTTGCATATTTGGAGTTTCAATCCCTCTTGGTTCTTGATAGATATGGGGTTAAGATGGATCTAGGTTGGTTTCTGTCACACAATTTTTTTAAATCTGTAAAAGGGGCATGCCTAGACACCTAGAAATTATAGTGATTATGGTTAGAATTGCATATACCAGAGTATGAGATAATCCTAGTTGTTGATATATATATATATAAGTCTAGTTGTTAACTCTGAAGGTCATTTGTAAAGGAAATGAGCTTGTTTCTGTTATCCTATATTGTCTTTGAGAGTTGCTCCATAGACACCCGAGGTTACCAATATATAGTAAAATTTATATTTTATTAAAATAATAATAATTTAATTACGTTGTAAAGTGTCACTATTTGGAAACAACTTTTTAAAATGCCACTTGCACCATTTTACACTATTGATTTTGGTGTTAGACGATTGAAATAGTTTCTACCTTTACATTAAATATAGCTATTAATAAATTATAGAAATAATTGAATAAATGTTAGTTAGATTTTCAATTGCCACTGAAAAGTTCATGAGAAGTTCGTGGAAGACCATTACATCCTCGCTTGGAGCTTCATAACCAAATGAAATGCGTCTCCTCTAGATGTGTTGCCATTATTCATTAATACACCATTATTCATTATATTAAGGAAGAAATTCGATATCTGGAGACCGGAAATTATTCGACGACTCTGCAACCATAGTAAAGGAGGTCAGTTCGTTGGCTCGGTACTTCTAAAAATTGATGGGCACGATTTTTAATCTTCCTTTACATTGGTTTTAATCTCACTCGTAGGATGACAGCAGTTTGAGATGTAAAGAATCTTTAAATTAGTATAATGCACTATTTATATTATTAGAATTTCACCCTTTCTCCACTTATTAAATTATTATAAATTATAAAGAGGGATGATAAATATATTAAAATTAATAAGGGTAAATCTTCAATGACAGTCTTACAAACTGTCTCAGTGGTTTTAGAAATTATGTAGATGCCAATTATCACTTTCAGACTTTTAAAAATTGATTAGCACAATTTTCCTGAGATTCTTCACCTCATTTTCCATTGTTTTTACTTCGGCTCCTACGATGGGGGAAGTTTGAGATGTTCTAGAAAACTGATAGCAGTAGTGTCCCACATCCCCAAGCAACTCAAATGCTTGTAATTATGCTCAACCCTCCAATGTGTTTAAGTTTTGTTTCTGCTTTTGTGTAGTTTCATGAGAGTGAAATCTCCCATTTATGAATATATGTTAATTTAAATATCTTGCGACAACCATAACAATATAGTTTAGTTTTATTTGTATTATTTTCTCAACTATGTAGTTTTGTTTGAGTTGCTCTCAATTTAATTGAATATTGGTTATTTTTAATATCACGAGAATGTGATGCTTGTGTACTTCAACTTTATTTAAATTACTTCCTTTCTCTCAATTAAATTAAATATTGGTTAATTTCACTATATAATCTTTTAATTTTATTAAAATCAACTTCTTCTCGGTATATGGTACTAGTTCTCTCTCAATTTAATTGAGTATTCCTTATATTTAGTTTCATGAAAATGCTTTTTAGTCATACTCAAAATTAGTTTTTTATATTTTATTTTTACATGATAAAGTTACATGTAATTTGGATTTTAGTTTGCATATTGAAATTTAATTTATTTTAAATAATTTTTATTACCTTTAACATTTTATAAATACTACATGGTTAATTTTTTTTAATAATTTTAAAACTTAGATATTTAATATATTTTTAAGTTCTATACTATATTTTATATAAATTTTCCATGTGGTCTTATAGTGCATAATCAAACATCGCTATGAAAGGAAGAGCCTACTTAGGTTATAAAAAAAAAAAAAAAAACCAAATTTTTTATCCAAAAAATTCTCCAAACCTATAATTTCTTTTAAATAAAATAATTCACATTTATAAGTTAAATATTCATGTCACACTCATACATATATGCAACATAAAATAAATTAATTAATTAATTAATTAATTAATTTACTCTATAATTGTGAAGGTTAAATTTGTCATATGATATTAAGTTCAGTTAGTAATTTTTCCAACCTTATTACTCTTACACTAAACCACATTATGGTGCTAAAGATAAAAACAAATAAGTTTTTCATCGCCATATTATGAGACCTTTGTTAAATGGTTCTATGTTTAACCCTGTCGACTTTTATTTTATTTTAGTGAACACTATGGTTTACATGTATTAATATCTCTTCCACTTGTGATATGTTATGTATTCCTCATTACCATTAAAGCATAGCTGACATCGCTTAGCAATTTAGTGTGTAAGTACTGGCTATTCAATTCATTCGCCAACTATATATCTTGACACGATTTGATGCGTTTCTCGAGGGTTCTGCCTGTGATCTCCATCGTAGAGGTTAGCAGATCAACGGTCGATCTTTTAGGTGGGAATCACCTGATTAATCCCGCCAACCCTAATGGATCTTGACATCGTTTTCCGGCTTGAGCCGATCCACTCCCGGGCCAAAACGCCGGGTTGGGAAACACTTTTTGGCATGAGATAGAATTCGGGAGAATTTTTTAATTTCTCGGCCGAGAAAAAAAGTCAACTAAATTTCTCGGCCGAGAGTTTTCAAAACTCTCGTCCGAGAGATTTTAAATATTTCGTATTTTCTCGGACGAGAGTTTTCAAAACTCTCGGCCGAGAGTTGTGTCACAAAACTCTCGGCCGAGAGTTGTGTCACAAAACTCTCGGCCGCAAACTCTCGGCCGAGAGTTTGCGGCCGAGAGTTTGCGCAATAAAACTCTTGGCCGAGAGTTTTATTGCGCAAACTCTCGGCCACAAACTCTCGGCCGAGAGTTTTTAAAACTTTTTCCCGGGAGTTTTCCCGCGCATAAATTGGTTTAAAACTCTCGGCCGAGAGTTTTAAAAATTTCTCGGCCGAGAGTTTTTCTCGGCCGAGAGTTTCTGGTCAACAAAAAACTCAGAAAACTCTGCAGTTTTGAGAAACCTGCAACTTTGGAGGGACAGAACACCTACAAAAACAAAATGTCATATGTCAGACCAAGTACCATTAGATTCGTCTCTAAATATAGTTTTTGATGATGTGAGATTTATGGAGTTTCATTAAAAAATTCAATTTTTTATTAATTTTTTACTAAACTATGTCACTATGGAATTTCATTGTTCGAAAAATTGCACTGAATGAAAATTCAATAACTTTCAAACGAGGACACCAAAAAATTTAAAAAATCATAGTGCACTTCCTCTCCCTGTCTACTTCAAAAGGGTACTCTCATTTTTCTTATTGACGATCACATTGAAAAGAAAATCAAAGGATAATAAAATGTACTGAAACATCACAGTTTTTTTGTCTTCGTCCATTTCAAAAAATAATAAAAAATAGTGATTTGATCCGAAAATTACCAAAAAATAGTCTGTGCACTAGTGCAATATATGCAGATTATGACGCTATGGTTTTTTTCCAAAAAATGAATAACCTTCCCTAAAAAAAGTAAAGGATAATAAAGTGACTATTTATGTTTGCCTGAAAATTTCAAGTATATGCAGTTAGTAAACAACAAATTTACCCCTCTATATGTAAATATTTTTATTTTTTTTAAATATCGGTATCGAGGTAAGACAATTCTCTACAATTCTTGTTTTTATGTCAAAGCATAATTTGCGATAAAAATATGAGTTTAGTGGATTTGAAGTTGAAAAACATAGAAAATTACAATTTTCAACGTCAAAAAAGGGCAAAAAGTGTTTCCCAACTTCACATTTTCACCCTCCTTCACTCTATTATATGTCTCCATCGCGCTATTGACACATGGCTCTGCTTTTGTCGAGCATTTTCTGGTCTTACGAATATTTCCGAGGGTTTATCCTTAGAGTTTTGTTGCTCGACGAGAGAAGGTGCTGTTGATATCCACCAGGAAACTTTGGTCTAGCTCTTGCATTGATGCCAATGGAATTACTCTAGACCTATTCTCTTTTTATTCATTGCATAGGTAATTACTCTCTCGTTTCAGTCTCAACTTTTTAGCGTATTCTCATATTTTTGTTTTGAGGGTTTATAAGTTTTCATCCTTCCAAGATTTTTGATGCTCATTCTCCTTGATGTACTATATTTTAATAAAGTTCTCAGATTACCATGCTCCGAGGATGAAGACCCGATTCATTATAAGGTAACTTCTATAAAGATTTTATCTGTTCCAACCCTTTTTAAACTCTAATTTTCCTTCGGATATAGATTTGTTTAAATTCCTGAAATGGATTTTTATTTACCCGCAATTCTCGCCTTTGGTACAGGACATTATTTTCAGGTCAATGTTCTCCCTGGTTCACCGATTCTTCTTTGGCATACAATTTTAGTGTCTTTCGGGTTACTTCGGTCACGGATAACACACTAGCCATTCTCCAGGAGCTTATAACACTCATGTCCAGATATTGAGGTTTAAATAGCTATCGGCGTTTTGTAGCCTTCCTAGCATTAGAGAACTTTTGATGTCTAAAATGGGCCCCCTAAGAGAAATGTACAACCAAAATAAAATTTATAAGAACCAATAGGATTCAATATGATGATGTCGACCATGGGGGATGATTCACCATTTTTGGAGTAAAAAGCAAAAAGATTAAAAAATAATAAAATAATAAAACTATTTTTTCAACTTGTATTTTCAACTTATCTCCCAAATGTTTTACTCACAAATTGAGTGTGATTACTCATTGGATGCAAAATTTAATTCTTCATCCAAGGAGTACCCATGTTGCATACTTTGGATGGACCCTGCTATAAGAAAAATGAGATATACATGAAAAAACATGATTGCAATCATGTTTTTCATGTATTTCTCATTTTTCATGTAGCAGGGTCCATCGAAAGTATGCAACATGGGTACTCATTGGGTTAGGAATCAAATTTCGCATCCAACGAGTATTATTGCTCGAAATTTGACTAAACCCATAGGGAGATAAGTTGAAAATACGAGATGAAAAAGTAGTTTTTTCCTTTTTCCCTCTAAAAATTGATGATGTAATCTAATATTATTTTATTATTTCCACTATTATTTTATAATTTCCTTAGGGGGCCCATTTTAGACCTCAAACTTCCCCTAATGGGTTTGCATACTTCTACAACTGGCCTATTCATCGACCTGGTTTAAGATTTACTTATTACTCATTGTTTGTATTAAAAAGGGTAGGACAAGAATCTTTCCAAGATACTCATGGACTCGAACAATCTTCTGCTCTTCTATGTTATAAAGAAATTTTTCAATACTTATATTTGACAAATTTTTGACTCGAGGGTTCTCTTTGTAAGAACCAACCCTGGTTTTTAATTTCAATGTTTCTTTATTTACGGCCTTCGCTGAAACATTATAGCGTTGCTTCTATGCCATTTTGAATTGTTCAAATATTGTAGCATTGTGTCTCATTTTTGTTGAGAAGAAAATAAAAAGAAAATACTAGTATGGTTTACAGTAACCGAATCATGGTTACTATTCTATTTCATTCTGCTTGTATTTTCTTTAGTTTCTTGCTTTAAACGATAACTGGGTAGATAATATTTTTCTACAATTATTTTGTACTCCCAATGCTCATGTAAATTATAAGCTTTCTATTTCTTCTACAATTCTTGCTTTTCGGTAATAGATATCTACTTCCTCTGTCTTCTCTTGTTATGTACATTGTTTTTAAGAGACAACGCGGTGACCAAACCACCATACCCCACTGTTCGAGAATAGACACTAGGGTTAATGATGCGTACAGGGTAGGGGAGTCCCACGCCTAGAATCAACGGTTAACCCGACTTAGTTTTATGAAATTGTAAAGTTTTATGTTGAGTTTTATTTAATGCATGATAATTATAAATCTTCTATGTTTGCATATTTCATCGTATTACATTTCCTAATAGAGAATATTGCTACATGCATTTTTATTAGTTTGGATAAGTCCTTCAAAAATATGCAAGGTACAGTTTGGAGTTTTCACAGCTTATTTAGTCCTGTGAATATTTTTATACCATACTTTCTTTGTAACCTACAACAAATTGATAAAATTATCTATAATATAAATATTGTAGACTCTGTTGGATTAGGTTACAGCTTCTCGCCTTAGTGCACAGAATATTATCATTTCCATAACTTCATGCTTCTTATATAGGAATGACTCAACATAATATATATACAGATTTTTATAAGTAAACAGATAATTTCATCGAGTAATATTATGACACAGTAAGCCCAAATAAATAGTTTACAGCAGAGGTTATATAACAACCAGTCCTTCTCTAGTCTAAAAAAAAAATTGTTTTCTAATAAGTAGAAGAATCAACAATTATTTTTTTTCTATTATTATTAAACATACATTTACTTATATGAGAATATTTAAGTCAAGTTGTGGTGTCCTCCCAACCAAAAAAAGAGGCAATGACGTCCTTCTCTTCCCCCGTGCTTCCACTGATAGGTATGGGTTGACAGTAAAATTTCTACTGTGACCTCAAGACTATAAGTCCAGTGAGCGCCAGAAATTTTTAGGAATCTATGAGTGATTTCCACTGGTCTCTACTAGCTCAAGAAACTCTTCACTCCTCCTTCGCCTTTGAATAGAACCCCCCTTCCTCACCAGGATGAGTCTCTTGTCCCTAGAGAAGTAGGTAACTGTTCAACTATCCAACCACCTTTCAGTTCTTGGAACACATTTACCATCAGCCTTTTACTTTTACTTTCCATAACTAAATTATTATTCATAATTGAAAAGAAAGAAAAAGAATAAATTTTCCATAAAGATAATAATTGTCTCAGTCTTTTTCCTTTCTCAATATTAAAAAGTTTCCTTTAACTAGTTAACAACTAGTTATCCTTAATGAAGTTGTCACAACTTTCCCCCTGGAAGTAACACCGTCCTCGGTGTTTTACTCTAGCTCTGAAAAGAGCTCTGGGTAAGCCTGGCGCACAAATATTTCGTCCTCACAAGTAGCCTCATCTGGGACAAAGTGCTTCCATTTCACTTTAACCTAGGTGATGACTCGCTTTCGGAGCATGATTTCCCTCTGGTCAAGTATGTGTTGTGGCTCAACTAGAAACTCGTCGTCCGACTCGACCTGTATATTTTGCCAATGTATTACGTGCTTTGAATCATGAACATAATGCTTCAATAGGGACACATGAAACACATTGTGTACTCTAATGTGACTGGGTAAAGCTAGCCGATAAGCCACAGGTCCTACCCTTTCCAAAATTTGGAAAGGTCCACAAAACCTGGGAGCCAACTTGGCACAAGAGGTCCATCGCAAGGTTCTCCTCTTGGGCTTGATCTTCACATACACATGGTCTCCCACTTCGAATTCCTGGTAAGAACTCTTTTTATCTGCGTAGATATTTTGTCGATCTTGTGCAGCCTTTAAATTTTGTCTTATCTTCTTTACTTCTGATTCCATTTCAGCTAGCATATCAGGTCCCAACATTAATTTTGTCTCAAGACTGCTCCAATTTATGGGGGTGCGACACTGCCTCCCATACAAGGCCTCAAAAGGACTCATTTTCAGGGACTCCTGATAACCATTGTTGTAAGCAAATTCAACAAGATGCAAATAATATTCCCATTTAGTTGGTTGTTGCATCACATACATGCACAACATGTATTCCAATACTTGGTTTACTCGCTCTGTTTGTCTGTCGATCTGCGTATGATAAGTTGTGCTAAAATTTATTTGGGTCCCCAACCCTGTAAAAAAAGTCTTCCAAAATGCTGATGTAAACTTAACATCCCTGTCTGAGGTAACTGTCTATGGTATACCATGCAGCCTGAAAATTTCCCTCATGAATATGTCTACTATCTGTACAATATTATAGTAGACTCCATATGTATAAAATGTGTAGATTTACTCAATCTCTCCACTACCACCATGATGGAGTCATTTTTTTTTTGTCCACGGTAAACCTGTAATGAAGTCCAGGGATATGACCTCCCACTTCCATTCAGGTACCGATATGGGCTGCAACAATCCTGTGGGATGTCGATGCTCTACCTTAACGTGTTGACACTCCAAACATTTGTTAGATACTCAATGATATTTTTGCACATACCAGGCCATAAATATACTTTTCTTATGGATGTTAACATTTTCTGGTATCCCGGGTGACCTTCATAATTTTTGCGATGGTACTCATTCATTATCAACTTCTTTAGGTCCACACAGTTTGGTACATACACCTTACCTCTAAAAGTTAGCATCTGATCTTCATTTACTCCATACTCAGAAGTACTTCCTTGCTTTCTAGTTTCTTCCATTTCCTGCCATAGGAATTGATATTCTGGATCTTTTTGTGCTTCTTCTTTTACTTGATCTAAAAAATTACTTTCCAACTGATTGTAATATAGTTCAAATACACTGTGTAGTTTTCTACTAAAATAATTAGCCACCCAGTTTTCCTTACCTTTCACGTGTTGGATATCCATATCAAACTCACTTAGAAAGGCATTCCATCTTGCCTGTATGGAGTTTAAATCAGCTTGCTTAAAGTAACTAGTCAGGTTGCTATGATCTGTCTTTAGCACAAACTTTTTACCCAGCAAGTAGTGTCTCCAAACTCAGAGTGCATGAAAAACTGTTGTTAGTCCTAGGTCATATGCTAAGTACCTTTGTTCATGATCTTTCAACTTTTTTGATTCATATGCCACTACTTTACCCTCCTGAGATAGAACTGCCCCAACACCATCTTTACTTGCGTCTGTACAAACTTCAAATTGTTTGTTGGGGTAAACTACCCTCAGCACTGGTGCAGTGTTCAAAATTTGTTTCAGCTTTTCAAAACTGTTCTGAAAATCAACAGTCCAATTGAAAATTTTTCCTTTTCTATGTAAGGAAGTAATAGGAAAATAAATTATGGAAATTCCTTCAATAAATATTCGGTAGTACCCAGCTAATCCCATAAAGGATCGAATGTCTGCCACATTCTGGGGTACTCACCATTCCATGATTTTTTTGATCTTCTCTGGATCAACAACAATTCCTTCTACTGAAATAACATGGCCTAAATACTGGATTTATGTTTTAAAGAAATCACATTTGTTGAACTTAGTGTACAACTGGTGTTTTCTTAACATTTCCAGCACAATCCTCAAATGCTCCTTATGTTCTTCCTGGTTTTTAGAATAGATTAAAATATCATCTATAAATATAAGTACAAAATTATCCAGGAAAGAATGGAAGATTCCATGCATTAACCTCATAAAGGTTGCTGGTGTGTTTGTTAACACAAAGGGTAACACCACAAACTCATAATGCCCATACCTAGTACGGAATGCTGCCTTGCAAATCTCTTCATCCTTAATTCGAATATGGTGATAACCAGATCTTAAATATATCTTGGAAAACACCGTGGCTCCCTTCACTTGATCAACCATATCATGAATCCTTGGTAATGGATATTTATTCTTAACTACCAACTTGTTAAGATGTCTATAATTCATGCACATTCGCATCGTTTCGTCCTTCTTCTACCCGAACAGCACTGGTGCTCCCCAAGGGGACACACTTGGACGAATGTAACCTTTGTCTAGCAATTCCTGTAACTGCATTTTCAATTCAGTTGATTCTGGAACACTCATTCTGTAAGGAGCCCTTGACACAAGTGAAGCTCCTAGCATCAGCTCTATGGTAAAATCAATATCTCGCCTTCGTGGTAATACAGGAATATTTTCTGGAAAAACATCCATGAAATATTGCACCACAGGTATATTTTTCGTCATAGGTAAATTTTCCTTCGAATCAGCATATCCCACCTGAATAGCACATATTTGCCATCCCTTCCTTATACATTTATTCATTTGGGATGCGGTAATTGGACATAGCTGTAATGGATTCTTGAATCCCTGAATCTCCTTGCGTGTTCCATCCTGCATTCTATAATAAATAATATTTTCCTTGCAGTCCACTAAGGTCCAATGTTTTTCTAGCCAATCCATGCCTGGAAAAACATTGTAGGATCCTAATGGAAGTATGTTCATGTCTACTTGAAATTTTTGTTCTGAAATTTCCAAAGTACAGTTTGGAATTTTGGCAGTTACCTTTCATTTTGCTCTTGTGGCTAGCTGTACCAGCCACGAGTTTTTGATTTTTTTCTCTTCTAATTTACACAATTCCACTATTTTGGGACTAACATAACTCAGACTTACACATAGGTCTACCAAAATAGAAACATATTGAGACAGTAATTTACCTTCCAACTCAATCATCATTGGCTGATAATCTGCTTTTCAATCCTCCAACGTTGCGTTGATTCGAGGAATGTTTCTCACCACATCGCCTACTGTAGAAGCTTCCTTTAGGTTTGCAACTATGTCATTTCTTGCTCATTGTGGGCAATTTTTATAATAGTGTTCCTCACCACAACCCCAGCATTATAAAGGTGGCTTGGTCACCTGCCCCTACTCAGGTTTGCTAGATGCCTTTGTAGAATTCTCTTCTATTGGCCAACAGGTCCTTTGATTATTTCTTCCAAACTGTTTACTGACAAAATTATGTGCAGAATTCTTAAAGTTACTGCTTTTGGCACCTTTGAAATTTGAGTTACTTTTCTCTCCTTTTTTCGGCTGCTAACTTTTTCCAACCTCCCCTTTAGCCTTGGACTGTTGATAGCACATTTTTTCTTTACGAATGGCTTTGTCCATGGTTCTAGGATTTACAAATTCAATTCGCTCTTTCATATGTGTTGGCAGGCTGCTCATAAATATTTGCACCTTAGCTTTTTCTTCTCGAAGGTATGGAACATATCGTAACAGTGAGGTGAAATTGGTGATGTATTCATCCATTGTCATCTTCCCCAGCTTCAAGTCATGGAATTCCTTAGCTTTCTCATCATAGAATCGTTCTGTCAAATGTCTGTCTTTAAGGTATTGCTGGAACGATTCCCAAGTGACATCTTGCTCCTCAATGCTGCGAACATTCTTCACTTCTTCCCACCACAGAGTGGCTTATCCCTTAACTTGTATATGGCCAATTTGGCCTTCAGGTTGTTATTGTACTCATACACCTGAATGTACTTGTTCATTTTTATTAACCATGCTTCTGCCACTTCCTTAGCTTCACCATGAAATGTTGGTGGTTTTATTTTTCAAAACTCCCCGCAAATCTCTACTTTCTACTTTTTAACCTTTTGTTGATCCGACAAATTTCCAGATTCTGCTTCATTATAATTATTGTTCTTGCTGCTTCACTGGGATGGGCTTCTTTCCACTGTGTTAGTGGTGTTGTCTCTTGTTTGTTTTTCATCACCTTATTGCATGTCCCTATTAGCACTGGGATGTTCCATTCCTTGATTTTTTTTGTCTGACAAAATTTTGAGTATCTTCTCTTTCTCTTGCGTTAATTTTTCGTTATCCGTTCAAACTCACACCATCCCTTCCTGCAATTGATGTACTGTGTTCAACAGCAAACTGGTTTGATGATGTTGTTCCTGTAGCAGTCGACTGGTTTGCTAGTGCTGATCGACACTCAGTTGAACCCACATCTTAGGGTTCGCAACAGGTTGAATTTGGGGTTCCCCAGTGTCCTGGGGTGGTTGTTGCGTTGTTTCTCTCCTCATGATAATTCCTGTTACACTTCTATTATGTGCATCATTTAACACACAACTTCAATTTTTAGTTGACCCTTAGGGTCCCAACGTATGTGCGCTGCTCTTATACCACTTTTCACACTCATACATATATGCAACATAAATATATATATATATATATATATATATATTTACTCTGTAATTTTGAAGGTTAAACTTGCTATATGATATTAAGTTCAGTTAGTAATTTTTCCAACCTTATTACTCTTACACTAAACCACATTATGGTGCTAAAGATAAAAACACATAAGTTTTTCATCGCCATATTATGAGACCTTTGTTAAATGGTTCTATTTTTAACTCTGTCGATATTTATTTTATTTTAATGAACACCATGGTTTACATGTCTTTATATCTCTTCCACTTGTGATATGTTATGTATTCCTCGTTACTACCGAGGCATAGCTGGTATCCCTTAGCAATTTAATGTGGAAGTACAGGCTATTCAATTCATTTGCTAGTTGTAGATATTGAAACAATTTGATGTGTTTCTCGAGGGCTCTACTTGTGATCTCCACCGTAGAAGTTAGAAAATCAAAGGTCAATATTTTAGGCGGGAATTGCCTAGTTAATCCCGCCAACCCTAATGGATCTCAGACTACTGCTTCTGGGCTTGAGATGAGCCACTCTTTCACTCTGTTCTATGTCTCCATCATGCTATTGACCCATGGCTTCGCCTCTGTCGAGCCTTTTCCAGTCTTAAGAATTTTTTTGAGGGTTTATCCCTCATATATCTACTACTCGATGGGAGAAGGTGTTGTTGATATCCACCAAGAAACTCTGGTGTTGATGCCAATGAAATTAGTCTAGACCTGTTCTCTTTTTTTTCATTGCACAGGTAATTACTCTCTTGTTTCAGTCTCAACATTTTAGCGTATTCTCAGATTTTTTTTTTGATGGTTTATAAATTTTTATCCTTCCAATATTTTCGATGCTCATTCTCCTTGATGTACTGTATTTGAATAAAGTTCTCAGATTACCATGCTTCGAGGATGAAGACCCAATTCATTCTAAGGTAACTTCTTTAAATATTTTCTTTGTTCCAACCCTTTTTAAAATCTGATTTTCCTTTGGATATAGATTTGTTTAAATTCCTGAAATGGATTTGTGTTTACCCGAAATTTTTGGCCTTGGTACACGACATTATTTTCAGGTCGGTGTTTTCCCTGGTTCACCGATTCTTCTTTGGAATACAATTTTAGTGCCTTTCTAGTTACTTCGGTCATGGCTAAAACACTAGCCATTCTCCAGGTACTTATAACACTCATGTCCAGATATTGAGGTTTAAATAGCTACCGACGTTTTCTAGCCCTCCTGGGGTTTAAGTACTTCTACAACTGGCTTATTCGTCGACCTGGTTTAAGATTTGCTTATTTCTCATTGTTTGTATTAAAAGGGGTAGGACAAGAATCTGTCCAAGATACTCATGGACTCGGACAATATTCTGCTCTTCTATGTTGTAAATAAAAGTTTCAATACTTATATTTGACAGATTTTTGACATGGGGGTTCTCTTTGTAAGAACCAACCCTGGTTTTGAATTTCAATGTTTCCTTATTTATGGCCTTCGCTGAAACATTACAGCATTTCTTCTATGCCATTTCGAACTGTTCAAATATTGTAGCACTGTCTCATTTCTCTTGTGAAGAAAATAAAAAGAAAATACCAGTATGGTTTACAGTAACCGAATCATGTTTACTATTCTATTTCATTCTGCTTGTATTTTCTTTAGTTTCTTGCTTTAAACGATAACTAGGTAGATAATATTTTTTTACAGTTATTTTTTATTCCCAATGCTCATGTAAATTATAAGCTTTCTATTTCTTCTGTAGTCCATTAACGACTCTTATTTTCTGGTAATAGATATATATTTCCTCCATCTTCTCTTGTTATGTACATTTTTTTTAAGAGACAACACGGTGACCAAGCTACCATACCCCACTGTCTGAGTATATACACCAGGGTTAATGATGCGTACAGGGTAGGGGAGTCCCACGCCCAGAATCAACGGTTAACCCAACTCAGTTTTATGAAAAAGTAAATTTTTATGTTGATTTTTCTTTAATGCATAATAATTATAAATCTTCTATGTTTGCATATTTCATCGTATTGCATTTCCTAATAGAGAATACTGCTACATGCGTTTCTATTAGTTTGGATGAGTCCTTTCGAAATATGCAAGGTACAGTTTGGATTTTTCACAGCTTATTTAGTCCTGTGAATCTTTTTATACCATACTTTCTTTGTAACATACAACAAATTGATAAAATTATCTGTAATATAAAAACTATAGAATTTACTGGATTAGGTTCCAGCTTCTCGCCTTAGCGCACCGAATATTATCATTTCCATAACATCATGCTTCTGATATAGGAATGACTCAACATAATATATATACATATTTTTAAAATTAAACAGATATTTTCATATAGTAATATTATGACACGGTCAGTCCAAATAAAAAATTTACAGCAGAGGTTATATAACAACCAGTCCTTCTCTAGTCTAAAAAAAAAATTTTCTGTAATAAGTAAAAGAATCAACATTTCTTTTCTTCTATTATTATTAAATATAAATTTACTTATCTGAGAATATTTAAGTCAATCTGTGGTGTCCTCCCAACCAACAAGAGAGGCAATGACATCCTTCTCTTCATGTGTGCTTCCACTAATAGGTACGAGTTGACAGTAGAATTTCTGATGTGACCTCAGGACTACAAGTCCAGTGAGTGCCAGAAATTTTCAGGAATCTATGAGTGATTTCCACTGGTCTCTACTAGCTCAGGAAACTCTTCACTCTTCCTTCACCTTTGAACAGAACCCCCCTTCCTCATTGGGATGAGTCTCTTATCCCTAGAGGAGCACGTAATTATTCAACTGTCCAACCACCTTTCAGTTCTTGGAACACATTTACCATCAGCCTTTTACTTTTACTTTCCATAACTAATTTATTATTCATAATTAAAAATAAAGAAAAATAAGAAATTTTCCATAAAGATAATAATTGTCTCAGTCTTTTTCCTTTCTCAATATTAAAAAGTGTCTTTTAACTAGTTAATAACTACTTGTACTTAATACAACTGTCGCAATTCAATTAAATCACATAATATATCAGATTGTTTTTCCTCTATACTACTCTTTCCTATGTTACTACTTTACAGCATTTCCTTTGCAACATATGGTGCAATTGCTAGTTTTATTATAAAATCATTAAACTACTATTTTTCAAACTAAAATCATTTTTGGTACCAAAAATATGAGATCACTATTTTCATCCCCATTTTGAAGAAAGAAACATTACATATTTTAATATTACAAAATAAATATATGATAATTTTTCCTTTTGGTTTAATACAATTTATTAAAAAATATTTAATTTTATTTTAAAATTTTAAACTATTATTTTTCCAACCAAAATTATCTCTTATCCGAGCGTAGATATGACATAACTACATCCATCGAAGAAGCCATTTTCAACAAAGAAACATTAATGGGTTAAATATTGGGAAATAAACATGTGTTGGAAGAATTTTTTTCTGATGATTTCCCAGTGAGAGGATAGTTATGGTTGATTAGAAACAAAAAAATATAAAATGGAGTAGTAGTGAGGATAAAGGCAAGTTAGGATGGTGGCAATTTCATTTCAGACTTTTCGAATTAAGGTTTAATTAGGTTGATGTTTTATTTAGATATATAATTAGTTTTAAATAATGATGACGTTGAATATATGTAAAGATTTTACCAAAGATGTTTGTAAAGGTAAATAGTTTTTATGGAGGTGCAAATCTCTTTTTTTAATGTAAAATTTGAGGAAAGGTTTGCATCTTGAGAGATTCAATCCCTCTTGGTGCTTGATAGATATTGGGTTAAGATGGATATGGGTTGGTTTCAGTCACACAAAATTTGTTCAGTATCTTATTAATATAATCATTTTAAAAATGATAAATACATCTAAGATTAATCTAGTCATTTTAATTTGAAATTTACTCACTTACGTCATTTTTTTAGATGATAAAAAATGTCCTGGTGAAAAGTGATCAAATAAAAATTTTGAATGCAAAATGATAAAAAGTGGTGTGATGAAAAATGATTAAAAAAAATTTATGAATGCAAAGTGATAAAAATTATCTTCATGAAAAATGTTGAAATAAAAATTTTGAATGTAAAGTGACAATGTAGTTGTGTTGAATGATAGAAAATGTGAATAATAAGAATGTAGTCAAATTTCATATAGTCTTCTTTGTGATAATTCTCAAATTGTTTTCTTCTATTGTTATTATTGTCACACCTATGAGCTTTGCCATATTTTCATATCGATATTATGAAAAGGACGATTGAAATCATAGACCATTCAAATTTGAAGACAAGTTGTTGTACTAAAGGTCCTAACTTGTCTCTTTTTCTCTTGAATATTAATATTAGCTCTCCATTGTCAATTATGATAAAATATGGCAGAATCAAATATTATTGAAGTTGTACTGGTTATCTCTTCTCTGAGAGACTACACCAGGAGGGACTACGTGCGCAAGTCTCTCTACACTCTCATCAGATACAAAACAATATATAGGTTACAAGCAAATAGGGAAGTTAGAACCAAAACCTAAGAAATAGGAACAAACTCTTAATCTAAGGTTTAGGTGAACTGACTCTCTCTAAAATAGTTCTCCATTATCTTCAACACTTCCCCTTAATGGAGAAAGCGTTCACAAATATTCCTAACATGTCCCTAAAAATCTTGAATTTAATTCTACCAAGGGGCTTGGTAAAGATATCGACAACATTATCACAAGTATTACAGTATACAATATGGAATTCTTTAGACTGAACTTTCTCCCTGGTGAACTAGAACTGAGTATCTATGTGCTTAGTTTTTTTATGGAACACCAGATTATTTGCGAGTTCGATGGAGCTCTGGTTATCGCATCTAATAATAGTTGGAACTTTATGTTCTTCTCCTGCATCTTGGAGAAGTCCCCTCAACCAAACTGCCTCACAAGTTGTTGCACACATTGCTTGGTACTCTACTTCAGTTGAAGACAAGATAATTGTGTTCTGATTTTTACTACTCCATGTTACTACCCCAGACCCAATGCTAAAGGCATATGTTAGGTCCCTATATTACTAGTATGGTCCCTTGTTGTTGTTAGTGTAACCCCCTTATTGTTATTATTGTACCCTTGTAACCCCCATATTGTTATTATTGTGCCCTTAAATTATTATTGTTAGGTCAGCTAGGATTACATTGTGGCCCCACGGACTCCTATATATAGAAAGGAGGTTTTGTAATTTGTATCATCCAAGAATTGTTCATTCGTGTAATGTATTGGAGGTTGCCCCCTCGAAGTGGCTTATTTCTAAGGCATTGATATCTCTTTTCTTCTATTTTTGGAGTTGGTTTCAACACCCCTTAAGCCTTTACAAGACTCTACTATGACTCATGAAGATGAAGAATGGTTACAATATTTGGAGACGGTAGCTTTTAATTTTCAAGAACTTTTCTTGAAATTTTTTTCAGAAGGAATGGAAGTCGAATTACGGGGTATTGCAGGGAAGCCAGGAAACATAATAAGCTCTAATATCATGACAAAGCTTCTAAATAAAGAACAATGAGGCATAATTTCACAATTATTCTCACTAGAAGTTCCAACATCAAAATCATCTATTTCTGCATAACTCCAAAAAGTCTTGGACAATCATTCCAAGGTTTTTGAAACTCCCAAAGGACTCCCACCTATTCGTGATCATGATCATGCTATTCATTTTATTCCAGGAAGTGTTCCTCCAAACATCAGGCCTTATAGATATCCTTATGTCGAAAAGAGTAAAATTGAGCGTATGATTGCAGAAATGTTAGAGGCTGGTATAATTCAACCTAGTTAAAGTTCTTTCTTTGCTCCAGTAGTATTGGTGCACAAGAAAGATGGATCATGGAACATGTGTTTGGATTATAGGGAGCTCAATAAGCTCACTATTAAAGATAAATTTCCCATTCCTGCGATTGATGAATTATTGGATGAATTACATGGAGCAATTTATTTACCAAGTTGGATCTTCATTCAGGATATCATCAAATTAGAATGAAGACTGAAGATATTCCGAAAACAACATTTCAAACTCATGAGGGTCATTATGAATTTTTGGTCATTCCTTTTGGCCTTACCAATGCACCTTCTACATTTCAAGGGTTGATGAATTCCATTTTCAAACCCTTCCTTAAAAGAATTGTGCTAGTATTTTTTGATGATATACTAATCTACAGAAGGTCTTGGAAGGATCATGTTCAACATGTTGACAGGGTGCTCAAACTATTGCAGGATAAACAATTATATGCAAAAACATCCAAATGTTTGTTTGGAGTACAAGAGGTGGAATATCTGGGTCATATTGTATCTCATGAGGGTGTTAAGGTAGACCCTAAAAAAATTAAAGCCATTAAGAAATGGAAAGTCCCCACAACCATAAAGCAGTTGTGAGGATTTCTCAGGTTAACAGGGTATTATCGCAAGTTTGTTAAGAATTATGGGATAATAGCATCACCTATAACAACATTATTGAAGAAATATGCATTTTCATGGACTCCTGAAGCAACTAAGGCCTTTGAACATCTTAAAGAGGCAATGTGCCTAGCACCGGTCTTAGCTACACCAGACTTCACAAAAACCTTTATTGTGGAATGTGATGCCTCGAGAAATGGAATTGGTGTTGTTTTAATGCAAGAAGGGATACCCATTTCTTTTGAAAGTCGTCCAATCAAAGGAAAGTATTTATAGAAACCTATTTATGAGAAGGAAATGTTAGCAATACTACATGCACTAAATAAATGGAGAACTTACCTAATGGGAAGACAATTCAAGGTAGAAATTGATCATGATAGTCTTAAACACTTTTTGGAACAAAGAATATCTTCAGAAGAGTAGAAAAAATGGGTCACAAATATGTTGGGTTATGACTTTGAAATAATCTACAAAAAAGGGAAGCTAAATGTTGTTGCAGATGCACTCTCAAGAAAGAATGAACAGGTGGAATCATTGCTTTGTGTCATTTCTATTATCCAACCAGATTGGATAACCGAAGAAAGAGATGAATGGAAGAAGGGAAAAGAAGTGTGGACACTCATTCAAAAGTTGTAGCAAGATCCTAGTACATCTAATATATTTAGTTGGAAAAATGATTCCTTATGGTACAAAGATCGCTTATATATTTGTAAGAATTCTCAACTAAAACAAAAGATTCTTTTGGAATTGCACACTTCTCCTTTAGGAGGACACTCAGGATTTTTAAAAACTTACCAGAGGGTGAAAAAAGATTTTTTTTGGATGGCCTTAAATCTGATATTCGAAAGTTTGTGGCAGAATGTTTGGTTTTCCAGAAGAATAAAGTTGAGACAATTAAGACCTCGGGTCTTCTACAACCTTTATCCATTCCATGTCAATGTTGGGAGGAGATTTCAATGGATTTTATCACAGTTTTACCTAAGTCCGAAGGAAAGAGTGTCATCATGGTGGTAGTTGATAGACTTACCAAGTATGCACACTTTTGTGCATTATCTCATCCATTTAAAGCAAGTATAGTTGCTACTACATTTATGGACACAATTCAAAAGCTACATGGAAACTCAAGGATTATTGTGAGCGACAGAGATCCCATTTTTACTGGAAATTTTTTGGATGGATTTATTTTCTTGTTTGGGTACTCAATTATCTCATAGCTCATCTTATCATCCTCAATCTGATGGTCAAACTGAGATAGTAAATAAATGTTTGGAAGGATATCTTCATTGTTTTGTATTTGATAAACAAACACAATGGGTCAAGTGGTTACCTCTCGCTGAATGGTGGTATAACACTTCCTTCCATACTGCAGCAAAAATGACCCCATTTATGGCACTTTATGGATATCATCCACCATCCAGCACATCATCTTTAAGAGAAAATTCGAAGGTTCAAGCAGTGGAAGATCGCATTGAGCATCAACAAGAAGTTCTCCAACTCTTAAAGGAAAACCTGAATTTGGCACAAAATCGAATGAAACAACAGGCAGATCAACATCGCAGCGAGAGAAGTTTTGATGTAGGAGACTGGGTATTTTTACGGCTACAACCATACAAACAAATGTCCCTCAACCAAGCTAAGAAGGATAATAAATTATCGCCAAAGTACTATGGTCCTTACAAGGTGTTGCAAAGGATTGGTACTATGGCATACAAATTGGAGCTTCCTGCTTCTTCGCGAGTGCATCCAGTTTTCCATGTTTCATGCTTAAAGAAGGTTATAGGTGAAAATCTTCCAGTTCAAACAATATTGCCAGAACTTGATGAGGAAGGAAAAATCATATTGGAACCTAAAGCGGTCACGGAAACAAGAACTCGATAGCTACGAAATCAATCAATTTCAGAGTATCTCATCAAGTGGAAGAACTTACCCACTGAATATTCTACATGGGAGGATGAGAATTTTATACACAAGCACCCCGAGCTACTCAAGCGTTGAGGACAACACTTATTTGAAGGAGAGGGGCATGTTAGGTCCCTATATTACTATTATAGCCCCTTATTGTTGTTAGTGTAACCCCCTTGTTATTATTGTACCCTTGTAAACCCCATATTGTTATTATTGTGCCCTTAAATTATTATTTTTAGGTCGACTAGGATTACATTGTGGCCCCTTAGGATTACATTGTGGCCCTATGGACTCCTATATATAGAAAGAAAGTTTTTTAATTTGTATCATCCAAGAATTTTTCATTCATGTAATATATTGGAGGTTGCCCCCTCGAAGTGGCTTATTTATAAGGCTTTGATATCTCTTTTCTTCTATTTTTGGAGCTGGTTTCACAACAGCATAGCCTGTAATGGATCTCCTGTCATCTATGTCTCCATCCCAGTCAGAATCTAAAAACCCTATCAATTTCACAACACAAGAATCAGTATACAAAATGCCATAGTCTAAGGTTCCTTGTAGATACCTTAAGATTCCTTTAGCTGCAATCCAATGGCTCTCAAGTGGCTTGGACATAAATTGGCTCAATGCACTGACTGCATAGGCCAAATCTGGTCTAGCAGTGGTCAAGTATATTAAACTCCTGACCAACTGCCTATACAATGTTGTGTCTGCCTCCTTTGCACCATCATCATACTGAATTTTGGTGTTCTGTTGTAGAAACATAGTTGCAGCCTTACACTAATCCATCTTAAACTTTTTCAGAAGACTCCTAACATACTTACTTTGTGATAGAAAATTATGTCCTTAATCTCTCGAGATCTCTAGACCCACACAGTAGCGAAGCTCACCGCGGTATTTCATCTCAAACATTTGTGACATTTTCACCTTGATTTATTCAATGAGTTTATCTGCATTTCCTGTAATGATGAGATCATATACATATAAAGAAATAAAAACTATTCTCCCATTTTCATCAAACACAATATAGAGATTGGGGTCATTTTTTCTTCTATTATAGATGTGATGTAAGAAGAATGAATCAATTTTATCATACCGTGATATTGGAGCTTGTTTTAGTCCATATAAATATTTCTTTAATCTACGGACTAAATGTTCTTTTCCCTGTTTGACAAACCCCTCATGTTTCTCTAAATAAAATTCCTCTTTCAACTCACCATTAATTAAGAAAGTAGACTTAACATCTAGCTGGTGCATTTTCCAGTGGTTTTTAGTAGATAAGGCAATTAACATTGTGATTGTATTAATTTTAGCTACGGGGCGAAGATTTCCTCATAATATATACCTTATTTTTTTAAATACCCATTTGAAAACAGTCTAGCTTTATACTTATCTATGCTCCCATATGCTTTAAATTTAGGTTTGTATAACCATTTGCAACCTATGGTTTGTTTACCCTCAGGTAATTCAACTAACTCCCAAGTTTTTTTTTTTTCCTTTTTTTTTTTTTTGTGTGCAGAATTGACTCATGTTCCTCTTCCATGGATTCCCTCCATTAATTATATTGACTTGCTTTTTTATAACTAGAGGGTTCAACAACACTTAACATTCTAGTTATAAAATCATTCTCTCTGTATCATACCGGTAGTTGTATTTTCCTACCTGATATTATGAGATTTGTAGTGCCATCCAACCTGTTCTAATCATCTCTTGATGGACTTGGTTCCATGATTTCATCTGAAATATCTACTTCTTTCTTTTGATGCTACTGTTTTTGTTCCTCCTGTTGCTGATGCTTCTTTTGTTCCTTATGCTCATGGCTTTCTTCTATTTCACCATTACCTTCTTCTACCAATAATGGAATGTCCCAATCATCATTTTTGTTTACAATGTTTCCATCATGTACTTGTTCATTAAACACTACATCTCTACTCTCAAAAAATTTTTGAGTAGAGGGATTAAATAACTTTTAAGCTTTAAATTCAGTACAATACCCAACCAAGCTACATTTGATGGCCTTTGCATCAATTTTCCTTCTGTCTTCCTTTGGTACATATGTGAATTCTTTGGAACTAAAAATTATAAAATGCTTAATTAAAGGCTAAAAACCCTAATAATGCTTTAAAAGGTGTTTTAGATTCCAAAATTCTTGTAGGAATTTTTCTTTTCAAATAAACAGTCGTATTTATAGCTTCAGCCCAAAATCCATTAGAAATATTCTTACCTTTCAGCATACTGTGAGCACACTCCACGAGAGTTTTGTTTCTCCTTTCTGCAACCTCGTTATGTTGAGTAGTGTGGGGTACTGTATATTGTTGCAGAATTACATGTTCTTTTCAATATTTGCTGAGATCGGCCTTCTTGTATTCTACCCCTTAATCTGAGCGAAGAATATTGATGTATTTTCCTGTCTGCTTCTCTACCATGCTTCTAAATTTCTTTAAGTATTAAAAAACATGACTCTTTTTTCTGAGAAAGTATACCCACATAAATCTAATACAGTCATCGACAAACAATAAGAAGTAATATGCACCTACCAAATAGCTTGATTGCATTGGCCCACATAAATCAATGTGGACTAACTCAAGTGTATCTCTTTGTTTTTTATTAACATTAACAAGAAACTCATATCTGTGCATCTTCCCAAGAGCACATGCTTCACAATCAACATGACTATGCTTTAAATCAGGAAGACTAGTAACCATACCTTTCTTCTGAATTAACTACAAATATTTAAATTTTATATGACCAAATATCTGATGCCATAGCTCATCTGCGGACATACCTGCCGATGTCAAGGCATGACGTGGCACACTCTTCACATCCAGCTTGTAAATCTCGCCCACATGAATACCCGTTTCAATGGTATTCATAAAATCCAGCAAACCTTTAACAACACAATATGATCTATAAAATTCAACCTTAAGATTTTGATCTGTTATCGTCGAAACAGAAATCAAATTCTTATCAATGTTGGGTACATACATGAAATTATGAATTAGCCTAATATTACCATCAGGAAAAATTACAGGAACATTACCATGTCCTTTGATTGGGCACCCCCTGTCGTCTCCAAGGTAGATTTTCGCTCCAGTGTTGGTTTCTTTGAAGTCCTTGATCCATTGTCTGTGGCTTTTCATGTGAGTGGATGCTCCTGAATCCACATATCACGTATTTTCTTCATCCTTTTCATCAGAGTCGGTCATGAACAATATTAGATCCTGGTTATGGTCATCATCTGCAAAATATACAAAATTTCCTGCATGTCTTTTGTATCTGTCGACCTTCATCATATTTCTTCTTACGACGGTGCTTAGCCATATGGCCCAATTTTCCACAATAAAAACATTTTAATGGTGGATCATTCTTGTTTGTTTGCATACCTTGATATGGATTAAACCTTTTTTGTGTTGTGCCTCCAACTCTCTATCCTCCATTTGCTTTTCCTCTGAATGGCTTCTTCTTTGCCATGCAAGCTAGATCTGTATTCTGGGGTTTCAATTTCATCCACCTTTCCTCCTCTTGCACGATAATCCTTGTAAATTCTTCAAGTTTAAGGGATTTTTCTCTAGCATTCAAGCCTATTATAAACATGGTAATCATCAATCATAACATTCATAGTAATAGTTACCAAATCAGTATTACTTAGAGCCTCTCTGATGTCTCCAAGCTTCTCTTTCAGATCCTTGATGCATGAGATGAATGTTTCTACTGTCTCATTCTCCTCCATCTTGAAGGAGAGAATCTTGCTTTTAAGGAACAATAGGTGATTCGTATTTCTGATTTCATACAGGTCTCTAGGAGTTGTCTAGATCTCATTCACAGAGTTACAATCTCTGATATGAGGGATGATGCAGTCTTTGACTGCCATCTTCAACATCAATCTCGCCTTGCTCTCCCTCTTCTCCCAATCCTGTATTGTCGCAGTTCTCACGCCTGCTATAATTGTAGGTTTTGCCTCATCTCTAGTCACGATCCCCCATGCACTATGCCCTTCTAGCATAGTCTGTAACTTGAATTTCCAATTTGAATAGTTGGAACCAGCGAGCTTATTTCTCTCATACAAGTATACTTCCATAAAATTATTCATATTGACAAATAAAAAAAATGACCTCCGGCAATTGACATAAAACCGGATCCACAACCAGATCTACCCTAGATCGACAAAAAACCAACAGTATTAAGAAACAGATCTACCTGTTCTTCGACCTCTTTGGCAAGTTGCTCTGCGCAGCGCACCACGTGCTCACTCTGTCACTTATCACACTTACAACGATCCTTCCACCGTTGTTGCCTCTGATGCCATGGTTCTTCAGCTCCTCTAACACGATCACACTAGATCTACAGGCACTATGACTCCTCTGCACAATCTCACTAGATCTACAGGCACTCTGACTCTTCTGCATGATCTCACGGGATTTTCACGCACTTTTACTCCTCTACACGATATAACTGGATCTACAGGCACTCTACCTCCTCTGCACAATCTCACTGGATCTACAGTCATGAGCTCTCTAGCCCCACGGGCAGAAGCTCTCTGGCTTCAATCAGAAAACCGCATCATGAGCACTATGGTTCCACGAAACTCCACAACACGAGCTCTCTAACTCCTCCAAACACGAGCTCTTTGGCTCCTTCAATCCGAGCAGATTCGGTCCTCCAATCTCGAGCTACACTAGCTCTATTGGCACCCTAGAAACTTCCAGATCCCGCGCTGGTCGCACTGGGCAGAAACCCTATAAGTATTAATAGAGATCGGCGCATTTTCTCTGTGTGACTCCGCGTTGATTTCCGAAATCGGTGCCTTTCTGAAGCACGGATTCATGCTAATCGATGCGCGTGTGAGGGAAACAATCGCGCTGATCGGCTCATGTACCAAAGAAAAAAAATCTGCACACACTTACGGCTACCCAATTTCTCACAACCTGTTTCACAGCTACCCTCAGGTCATTAGGGGATTCTCCTCTGCTGCTTGGATACTCGCAGGATTAAAATCACTCTGGCTTTGATTCAACCCTGTAGCTCTGATACCATGATAAAGTATGGCATAATAAAATATTATGGAAAGTCGTGTCATTTAGCTCTTCTCTAAGAGACTACACCAGGAGGGACTGTGTGCGCATGTCGCTCTACATTCTCATTAGATATCAAACAATATATAGGTTACATGCAAATAGGGAACTTAGAACCAAAACCTAATAAATACGAACAAACTCCTAATCTAAGGTTCAGGTGAACCAACTCTCTCTAATATAGTTCTCCATTATCGTCAACAAATTACTCTGACTTATGGAGTGTTAAACACCAAGTTTCAATGGTAGTTGTTTTTTATTACCTCTTTTCAATGTGAAGTGATTAGCAATGTTGAATGATGGAAAATGACAACAATAACAATTTAGTCAATTACAAATAATTTAATGGTTTCAAGAAGCAGAAAAAGAAAATTTTATTTAAGATGAAACTTCATGTAATTTATTTATGGTTGAATTATTGTAACACAAAGCAATGGATTTCTTCAATAATTATTTTGTGCTTAGGCTTAAATCAATACACACTATTAACCTCATTACTTCAGAATTAATGCACATCATACATCTAACTACATTAAATAAGAAACCAACATTTACAATAGTTAATCTTTTGCAAAAATGAATTTATACATTAGAATCAATGCATCTATACAAGCAATCAAATACATTAGAAATCAACATCTACTTTAAAATTAATGCATGTATTACAAATAAAAACTATTAATGAGTATCAAGAAAAAAGCGAACATGTACATTTAGTAGTTATTGTGAATTTGACTTACATTTTAATATGGAAAAACATATAATATTTATTGTGTGTAAAATTTAAATATTTTAAATGGAGAAGTATATAATATTTAAAGTTATTATTTTACTTTTATTAATTTATTTTTAAAATTTAATATATAATTATATTATTATGTTTTAAGCCCACTGGCCATAGAATAGATGGTGATAGGGTGCATTGTTAAGTCACTCCATGATGTGAAGGCCAATGGTTGGAAACACTTGGGAAAAAAATACAGTCATGTTAAGGGTTGATGTGGCCTAGGTTAGATGTTATCCCTGAGTGGTTTTAATGGATTAGATGCCCCTAGATCATGGTTTCTCAAGTCAAAAGTTTGATGAATTAGTTTCTCAAACCAAAATTTAAGCCTATAATCATCTCTATAAAACATAAACATCATTAAAAAAAAACAAAAATATTATGTTTTAAAAGAATTATTTATTTAAAAAAATTATTATTAATATATAAAAATATATTTCGTTTTAATTAAATGTTTTTATTCTTAAATATTTAATTTTTTATATAATAAAAATAAACTACTCATTAATCCTTGATCATACTCAATGGGTAGCTTTTTCAAAACTTTATTTAAAAAAATATACCGTGTGAAACATTGTTTTGATAATCCATCTGCTTATATTTAAATAAGATGTTTTTTAATTAATACAACAGTTTTAAATTTCAAGGTAAAATAGAAACAATAAAAAGCCTTCATAAGTTGCTTAATTATCATAACTAGTTTTCATAATCATCATTTATTCCTTTAATTAAAATAAAAAATATCTCATAATTTTATTAAAAAAAATTATACTCTTTACTCATACATTTCCATATAAATTTAAAAAATATAATTTTTAATTAATAAAACAATTTTAAATTTTACTTTGTCAAACTTGCTCCTAAAATTACTATGCAAAAAGTAGACTCTGGAAAAATGACATTAAAGATACCCTTCTCCTATCCTACTTGGGACATCTCAACCTTTTTAAATGGTACTTCAAATATCCAAAAATATAATATTGGAATATACAGCTCACCGTATTCTTGGACCTGTATCGGTGGAGGGGTAGCTCTGAAGAAAGATAAATGGCCACGACTCCCTCCTCACTTTTTTTCGTAAACTGTATGCTCTCTCCTTTGAATAAGGATTAACGCAATCTAATCGTCGTCGGATTCAGAGGCCTCTCCTTCTCTCACTTCATTCGCGTCTTTACTTGTTGTAAACAAGATGGATACCTCTGCTTCCAAATACCACGAGCAGTTTGGAAAAGGTTTGTATTTTTTCTATTGTCACACTTATGAGATTTATCATATTTTCTTATCGATCGTATGAAAATAACGATTCAAATCAGAGACCATTCAAATATCTAAGTGAGTTGTTGCAGTAAAGGTCATAATCGGTCTCTTTTGTTTTCAAATATGATTATGACATAGAGTGTTAAATACGAAGTAAGTTTTAATGGTAGTTGTTTTTTATTATCTCATTTGAATGAAAAGTTATTAATAATGTTGAAGGATAGAAAATGAGAACAATAACAACGTAGTCAATTATAAATAGTTTAGTAGTTTCAAAAAGAAAACTTTTTGGTTAGGTGAACATTTTATTTAAGATGAAAATTCAAGTTTTTCTTTATTTATGGTTGAATTATTGTAACAAATAAATCAATGCATATTCTTGATAATTTATGTGTGCTTACACTTAAATCAATGCACACTATTAATCTCATTACTTTGGAATTAATGTACATCATACATCTAATTACATCAAATTAGAAATCAATATTTACACTGAAATCAATGCACTCAATGCATCTAATGTAAACAATAAAAAATTATTAGAAATCAATGTAAACAATAAAATCAATGCATCTATATAACCAATCAAATATCAGCTAAGAATGTAATTTGTCAATGTATTGGTATATCTAATATATGCAGCGTTTTTTTTCTTCTGAAAAAAAAATAACCAATCAAATATATTAGAAATCGTCATCTACATTAAAATTAATGCATGTATTACAAGTAAAAAATGTTAATGAGTATCAAGAAATAAACAAACATGTAGATTTAATAGTTATTGTGAATTTGAGTTACATTTTAATATGAAAAGGATATAAGATTTATTGTTTGTAAAACATAAATATTTTAAATGGAAAAGTATATAATATTTAAAGTTATTATTTTAGTTTTATTAATTTAATTTAAATGTAATGTATTATTATATTATTATGTTTTAAGCCTACTGGACATAGAATATATTGTGATGGGGTGTACTGTGAAGTCACTCCATGATGTGAGGATTAATGGTTCAAAGCTTCCTAGGGCCTAGCCCAGATGAGATCCATGCTTGATTTTGACGGATTAGATGCTCCTAGGTTATGGTTTCTCAAGCCGAGGGAGAGTTTCTTGACCCATACTAGGACCCCTACTGAAAACATCACTCGCAACAGTGCCCTGGTGAGTACCATACCCCAGTTGGTGAATCTCATGGTTGAAGACCTCGCCACCGCTGTCCAGGGTGACGAACCGATTCCCGAGCTCCAAGTGGGCGAAGAGGAGGAATTTGGTACGACTGAACCTTTCCCCGACCCTCAGCCCAACCAAGACCAACAGAACAACAACCAGGCACACCCCCCACCTGCGGAAGGTGATAGAGACAGAGGCCGAGGGAACGAAGGCGAGGGAAATAGAGCCCGCAGGAATGAAGGTGAGGGGAATAGAGCCCACAGAAACGAAGGCGAGGGAAATAGAGCCCGCAAGAATGAAGGTGAGGGGAATAGAGGTCGCGTGACTGGAGGTAGAGGAGATAGAGGCCGCGGCCAAGGACATCGTACCAACCACCACCGCCCAAACCCAAATAGGCCACTTGTCCACAATTGGGGATATCTCAGATACATGGCCAACTATGAGAGATATGAAGATGAACACTCTCGCCATGAGGGAGAAGCATCAGTGTAAGGTACGGGGAGTGAATCTGAGCCTGAGATTAGGCACCAACAGCAGGCTAGGAGAGTGCAACCACTTGCCTGGATGGCCCAATCCCCATTAGATCTTTTGGGTCCCCTCCACGACCTGCCTAGGCACCCTGAGAAGCATCTCCCCAAGTTTGATCCCGAGAAAGGCACCTTGGCCGAGGATCATATAAGCAGTTTCTATCTTTCCCTGCAAATCATGAGGGTTCAAACAGATGACGTTACTTGCCGCCTGTTTCCGCACACTCTTGAAAACAAAGTGGCCACCTGGTACCGCTCCCTCCCAAGCGCCTCCATTACGTCATGGGACCAGTTCTGTCGCACATTCTTGCAGAAATTTTCAGAGGACAAAACCCCTTCCATGCTCCTCACGGAGTTAAGTACCATTAAGTGCCATAAGAAAGAGAAGGTTAGAGACGTCAACTAGCGCTTTGCCACCATACTGCAAAAGTTTCCCCCAAACCTGGCATTGGACGACTCTATTACCATAGACTACTATATCAAAGCTCTCCCCAGGGATATCGCCGTCTTCATAAAACGCGAAGCTCGGCCCACCCTTGTAGCAAAATACGCAGCCGCCCTCGTTGTAGAAAGAGACATACTTTCTACAGGAGCCATCGATCACGAGGGGAGAGATGACCAGAAACCAATCGCCAAGAAAGGTCAATCCTCCACAAAAAAAACCGCGGATAAGGATAAGGATGCTTTCGACTTCGAGAGTATAGCAAAGACCCTCAAGCTATTGACAAATGAAGTCTCCGACTTGAAGAGAAAGGGTATAGAATCCACGACTAGCACCAAGGCACCCAAGCCCTTTTTCAGAAATAGCAACCCCAACACCATCCGACCTCTATGTAACCCGAACACTGTTCTCAACGTGGAAGAAATAGGAAAAGATAACTTATGTTCTTTCCACCAGGCTGCCCACTTTGAAAAAACATGCCCACAATGGATTGGCAGCATGACTGCAGTAGTAAATCAGCTTCTAGACGATCAAACCCCAAGGGATGCGGGGGAGGATGATGTTTCCGACCACGATGAATATTTTCCCATGGATGAAGAACCAGGGTCCTCGGTTCTTGCGTTTGACATTATCCGTGGGGACAAAAATCTTACCGTCACCGATATCAACATGGCAGACAATCCTAAGGCCCAACCCATAAGAAACTACAGCCTTAGGAGCAAGGGACCGGTCCCCGAACCTTCCTTTGAGGAGAACAAAAGGGCTTTCTTAAGGAAAATTCTACCCCCGGGAAATGAACAAAAAGTTGTTCCTGAGAATCCCACAAATAACAACACCCGAGCAAATCAAAAGAGCAAGTTCCCGGTGGGGTCCCCCAAAACCACTACCGAGCCCTGTCCTCAATCCGATTTCGCTTATAACATTGTAGAGGACATGAAGAAAACCGGAGCTAACATCTCCCTCTACGAGCTTGCCCGCATCACGAATCAATGAGAACTCATTCTTAAAGCCTTCGCCAATACCTCAACTACTAAGCCTGTGAGCAATATGTCCGCACAAGCCAGTCCAAGTGTTCAGTCTATTGTGAACGCCATCAATGCAAATTCCAGAGGGTCTACTCCTCCCTTCCTATTATCTTTTGAGATTTTTAACTTCAACGTCCATAATTGTCTAGTTGACTCCGGCGTGTCCACAAACGTCACGCCCCTATCTTTTTGTAAGAAGCTGAACATCCACCCAGAGAAAACTGACTCGAGGATCATTCAACTTGACAGATTGCAGGTGCCAGCTGTAGGAGAACTGAATAACGTCATCATCCGATTGTCATCTGATTCTAGAGTCCACCAATGTATTGACATTGTGGTTGTTGACATTCCAGAAGCCTATGGCCTATTACTTAGCAAAGACTGGTTCAGCAAGCTACAAGGATATTTTTCCACCGACTGGTCCCACCTGTGGCTTCCTTACAAGGGTTGGAATAACCAAATCAAGGTCGAAAGTGAACCATATATGAAATATACTGTGACTTATTTGGATGCTACTAACGAACCCATCAGTTTTTCCCAGGAGGAGCTTGGCATGTGCTTCTTGGAAGCCATTTTCAGATGTTATCATCCTCCTCAGTCTCCAGTAGACCCCGAGATCCAGTCTGAACTAACACTCGTCACAGAAGACCAAGCCACTCCCGCCTCACACCAAACCGAAGTCCTGCCCGAACCTACAACCCCAAAGGAGCCAGAGAATGATGTGTGGACCCTGTACTATGACAGTTCCAAAACCCATGACGGAGCTGGTGCGGGCTACATCTTGCTGGATCCTCAAAAGAACAAATTCTTGATATCGTGTCGGCTTGAGTTCCAGTGCACCAACAATACTGTTGAATATGAAGCTCTAATCCTCGGACTCAAGAAGGCATTGGATTTAAAGGTAAGGTGCTTACAAGTCATTGGAGACTCCGAGATCATTACTCGGCAAGTACGCAATACCATTCATTGTTTGTCTCCACATTTAAAAGCTTATCAAAAAGAGGTATGGCGTCTTCTTTCGGCTTTCGATGCGTTTGGAATTAAATTTGTTCTTAGAATGCATAATGCAGCAGCTGATACTCTGGCTAATGTTGCTGCTAGATTTACCCCTTTGAGGGATGGCTTTTCTATTGAAGTTATATATAGACCCTCTGTACCTGATAATATCACTAATTTACGCGTTTTTTATGATTATCAACAGATATTGGAATTTATGCTCAATACTGAAGTGTTCAAAGACGCGGGAATTGATGAGGCGGATCACGACCAAGCTTTGCAGGAAGAGCATGATAAACGCAAGGAGAACCCCATGCCCAAGGGGATAGTGTCACATGAAAATATCTTTGATCTGCAAAACCGATTCCACGGCCCCCCGAATACCAAAGTACAAAGTTCCATCTTGGTACATCGGCAAGTGAACTTGGGATCAGATGAGAACCTGAAGTTCATTAACCTTGGGAAAGACTATACTGACGAAGAGAAGTAGGCCTTCACCCAACTATTTCGGAAGTATCGAGACGTATTTTCTTGGACTTGTCATGATTTATGTACATACAATACTTGGATTATTCAGCACGTGATACCCATGAAGGAAGGCGTGAAGTCGTTTCAACAGAAGCTCAGAAAAGTGCATCCTACTTTGGAATGGATGATTCTGAAAGAACTTAAGAAGATTTTGGATGCATGCATCATCTTCAAAGTTCGTCACTCCACATGGGTGTCAAATTTGGTCCCGGTACGGAAGAAGTTTGGCAAGATCCGCTTATGTGTGGATTTCCGGAATTTGAATCGAGCCTCAAATAAAGACAATTACCCAGTGCCACCTATGGAACAAATATTGCAAGATGTGACTGGATCCGAGATGTTCTCCTTATTGTATGGGTTCTCTGGTTACAACCAGGTGCTGGTAGCTAAGCCAGACAGATTGAAAACTACCTTTCAGACCAAATGGGGAACGTTCGCTTTTAGACGCATGCCTTTTGGATTGATAAACGCGGGGGCAACTTTCCAATGGGCCATGGATATAGCTTTCCGTGGTTTGATAGGGCAGAGCATGGTAGTCTATTTGGACGACGTCACCATGTTTTCAAAACACTGGGGCGATCATTTACGCCACCTCAAGCAAATCTTCGAGAGGTGCAGGAAGTACAGGATTTCACTCAACCCGAAAAAGAGTGTTTTCGTTGTGGCGGAAGGAAATTTGTTGGGCCACATTATAACTAAGCAAGGCATTGTTGTAGATCCAGAGCGGGCAAAAGCCATTGCCCAGATCCCCCCCCCCAAGCAATAAGAAAGAAATGAAATCTTTCTTGGGGAAAATCAATTTTGTCAGTAAATTCATATCGGATTTTGCCTAGATAGTCGGGCCTTTGCAGGGGATGATAAAAAAGAATGCGGTGTTCAAATGGAATCTGCCAGAGAAGGAGGCCTTCGACAAAATCAAGCAGGCTATAGTTGAAGCGCCATCCCTCCAAAGTCCAGATTTTAGCAGAGGCTTTATCCTGTATACTTTTGCTTCAAATTCATCACTTTCAACTGTCCTCACACAGAAAGATGGCAACAATGATGAACGAACTATTTCCTTCATGAGTACTGGTTTACAAGGAGCTGAATTGAACTACCCCAAAATCGAAAAGCAAGCCTATGCGGTCTACAAATAAGTCAAGCATTTCAGGCCCTACATCTTGAAAAACCATGTCATGGTTTTCGTCCCCCACCTAGCTATCCGCTCAATTTTTGTGCAGCAGGAGCTAGGCGAGAGGCGAGGCAACTGGGTGGCGTTCCTGCAAGAGTATGATTTAGAGTTTAAACCAGAACACACCGTTAAAGGACAAGGATTATTCCAAATGGCTACGGAGGCTATAAGTTCACATGGAGTTGAAGAAGAATGTTGGGAACAGGAAATCGACATGTATCAGAGTGACCACGTGCCTCAGCAGAGAAGCCCTTCTTAGTACTCTGACATTTCAGGATACTTAGCCCAGGGCGTCCTGCACCCTGCTCTAACTGCCTGGCAGAAACGCGCAATAAGACTTAAAGCTGCATCTTACCAGTTGATCCAGGGTAAGCTTTTCAAGAAACATTACAATGGAGTCCTACTACGCTACTTGGAACATGATGAAGCACCGAAAATCTTGACCAAGCTGCACGATGGACTAGCTGGAGGTCATTTTGCAGGCGATACCACCGCCCACAAGATTATGCGCGCAGGATACTACTGGCCAACCCTTTTTAGAGATGCGCATGCATATGCCCAGAAATGCACTCAGTGCCAGAAATTCGCAAACCAGGAGGCGCGGCCAGCCACTCCCCTACTATTAGTAGCAGTGGAGGAACCCTTTCAACAATGGGGTTTGGACGTCATTGGTGAAATCATACCTCACTCCTCCAAGCAACACCGGTATATTCTTACTGCTACCGATTATTTCACTAGGTGGGTCGAAGCAGCACCTTTACGCCAAATCAATGATCAAGAGGTAATAGAGTTCGTCACTCATTCCATCATCACCAGGTTTGGCGTTCCAACTTCCTTGGTTTTTAATAATGCAACTTACTTTTCATCTTTTAAATTATATGATTTTTCTCTGGAAAACGGTATTTTTATTAAACATTCTGCAAATTATTATCCCCAAGGAAATGGGTTAGCTGAGTCAACTAATAAAAATCTTATCCGCATCATTAAGAAGACCCTTCTGTCCCATCAGTGCAACTGGCACAACGCCCTTCACAACATTTTTTGGGCCGACCGTGTCACGCCCAAGTCCTCCCTAGGCACCTCTCCATATTTTCTCGTGTATGGAAAAGAAGTTGTTCTTCCTCCCCATTGATCTCTCCCTACCCTTCAGCTGTCCCAAGAATGTCATGGTACCCCATGTCCCACCTTACAGACTCGGATCGACACCCTACTGAAGTTGGAGGAAGAAAGACAAAAAAATCGGGAAAAGTTCGCCATCCACCAAAGCGGAATCAAGAAATGGTTTGATAGAAAATCCGTAGGGAATAAAAACTTTGAGTTAGGAGACTTGGTCCTAAAGTGGGATAAATCTCACGAAGAAAAGGGAAAACATTCCAAGTTCCAAGCATTGTGGACAGGTTCTTTCCAAGTTAAGGAGAAATTAGGTTCCCACACGTTTAGACTGCAAAATCTTGAGGGAAGAGTCAAGGTCCTCCCGGTAAACGGGCATGACCTCAAACATTACTTCACTTAGCAACCCTTAGAGGGCTATCTTATCCTTGTACCATAGTTTCCGTTTTCGTTCCTTTAAAAAAAAAAAAAATTAAACTATTATAAAAAATGGAAGGAATTGTCAGAGCCACGCAATTGGCACACTGTAGTAGGTTCTATGATGATGGAAGGCCTTTCCTGATAGAAATGAAGGTGGTAAAATCTTGCTTGTTATCGGCACCTAAAGGCAGCACATGACCTAGCTCAAGCCATCAAGCGGGGGGAGCCCACCTAGCAAGTTTGAGAGGGTGTCTGCAAAAGAAAGTGCGATACAGCGGTAACTAGATCGGAAGGGAACAGAGGTACTCCATGTTACGTCAGGGCATCCGAGAAAAACCAAAGTCCTCATACCAGACTAGGAGCAACCTCTCTACAAGTAAAATAAGTCAGGATCCCTCATCCGCCCAGGAAAATTTTTCCTATCTCAAATAAGTGCCACGAGCACATCTAAATAAGTAACTGCAATAGCACCCTAATAAAGGGTAAAGGATTGAGAAAGGCTTCCTGCGCAGAGAGGTGATGTAACAACTCCACCAGGGTACTGACCAGGCTCGATGGCAGTGGAGCAACGTTCGTGACTCCTAGGCAGTGACTCCGCCAGGACCGAGAGGTTCACTAGCAGCGGAGCAACACAATGAGGACAAAATAATCGTACCAGACCCTGTAGCTGCCTGGCGTTCTCCAACCCTTTCGGTCCGGAAACCTGAAGGAATGAAATTTGATTAACCAACACCCGGACAAGCTTGCAGGCCAAGCAACCCCGCAAGGTGCAAAAAAGCTAGGCAGTGTTGACCTTAAGGTAAAAGGAACAGCTAGCGAAGGCCCCTCCCTCCCCCCTCCAAGGCTAACCATCGATAGAGACTCTGAGTTCGACCAGTGAATCACCATTTGTTGTAGCCTCTACAACACCCTCCAAAAAATCCCCACTTTAAAAATTTTTGGATCCCCTTGAGCATAAAAAAAAGTTAAGTAAAAATTCACGAAGACTAAGTCGCTAAGTCGCAAATCTTAAAATTTGTGGAAAACCACGACCCCGCGACCCTGAGGTCACCAAGTCGCAAGGTCGCGAGGTCGAATTCTCCTCGCACCACCTCGAAATGCGACCTTGTGACCTCATTAATGGCCCGCACGTGCGACCTTTTTATATATTGGAGGTCGCTAGGTCACATTTTGCATATGCAGCGGATAGAAAAAACGGCTCTGACAGGTCGACTGGAGCGCGATTTTCCCTGGTAAGTTGTCGTTTTCCTCCTGTTGTTTCCTTTTTTATTATTCTTGCCTAATCCTTGCATTCCTCAGCCTTTAAATTTCCCTTTACCTCAACCATTGTTTTCATTTCTTGCTTAGGGTTTTCTTCTGATTCCAGTTTCCACCCCACTTGCCCAACTCATCACAGTTTCTTATCCAGCTTCTCATGGCCTGTACCCTACTCCAAAAACTATCCCTTGACTCTTTCTAGACCCATTTACCCTTTTATTTTTCTAGTTAAAAGGGAAAATCAACTCCACGCCACGCACACCCAAAACCCTGGCAAGCCCTGGTGCGACTTTCAACCCCGCGACGTAGTCGCCAGGTTGCAAGGTCGTATTCTCTCTGTTTTCTCGGAACTTGCGACCCTACGACCCTGCGACCTAGTCACAAGGTCGCAAGGTCACATCCTTTCCATTTTTCCACAACTTGCGACCTAGCGACCCTCGCGATAGCGACCCTCGCGACCCAGTCGCAAGGTCGCAAGGTCGCATTTTCGCTTTTTTCCCGCAATTTGCGACCCCGCGACCCAGCAACCCAGTCGCAAGGTCGCAAGGTTGCATCTTCGTCATTTTCTCACAATCCGCGACCCCGCGACCCTGCGACCTAGTCGCAAGGTCGCACCTTGGTCATTTTCCTACAACCTGCAACCCCACGACCCAGTAGGCCATTTATTCAGTTTTTCCCGTGTCCCAGTTGAAATAATTGATAAACTGTAACTAGTCTTATATCATCATGGCATCTTTCTTATCTTGGGAATATTTCATGAATATGACAGGTGAATTTGAAGCAGACTTGGAGTGTATACCTGTCCTCTCAGATTCCAGCGACATGGGACCTCTAGTGTCCTTGAAGAAAGACAAGCACTTGGCAGTGGAAGATGTAGAGATGGACATGCCAATGTCCCCACCCTCGATATACAAAGATACCCTTTGCACATTTTCCAAATGGGACAACATGCGTTGGTAATAAGTGTACCAAGAGTTCGCCAAAACGGAATTCCCAGAAGACCTCCCAGATCGGGAGATATACTTACAGGTTAAAAGGTCCAAGCTACATCTCTCAGGTGCTCACCCAGCCATATTCCCGTGCCTAGAGATGATAGATTGGATTATACATAAAACAGATCCCAAGAAGTTCATGATCAGAGACAGCGAAGGCAAGGCTTTCGCAATGCTCAAAGGCTCAGACGCCCATGTTTATTACTCTTTGCCTGAGCGAGAAGAAGACTTCATAGAATAATGGGCCCTTGTGCATGTAGTTCCTATAGTTGACACTATAAGGCAATGCTGGGAGGAGCCTGAGAAGTTTAAGGTCAAGAAAGACCATGAATATCCATTGGCGAGCCTTAGGAAAGTATATAAATTATTGGATGCCATGCTTTGCAGACTGTACGGGTGCCTAGATGCCACTACCTTCAAAGGCACATGGGCGACTCTCATGGAGAACGTCACAGTGCACGGCACCCGCTTCAACTGGGATAACATATTGATGACCTCCATTCATACAAATTTATCCTCAGCATTAGTACCAGATGAAGGAAAGCCTTCAGAATTCTATACGGCCTCTTATTTATTGGATTTCGTCTGTTCGAGGTTTCACTTCGAGGGATGGGTACATATCCGGGATCCCAAACAGACCCGTGAAATTCATCTACAAACCAAGGTGTTTTTGGAATCCAGGTATAAACAAGACATAGAACTGATCTCCCAAGTGTTCATCCCCACTCTATATAGAAAATTATTCGGCCAAGAATCTCCTTACATGTCTTGGCGAGCCATGGAGATGCTAAGAAAAGTGGTGCATTGGTTCCCTTTCACCGAATATACATTCATCTGAGTCTTTGGCTCGTTCAGGGCACCACATGCTATGCCTCGTTTTGTTACAGACAAAATGATCATGCAAGAGGTATATTTCCAAATATCTTCGGGTTTCTCCAGGGTCTTGTCCAAAGGTAAAAATAAGTCGTGGCCCGCGCTACCCCTCACTATCGGCGCATACACAGTTAAAGACTTCAGAGAGGTAGAGGCAGAGGGAGAAGAGATGAAAAGTTATCGCTTTGGGGCTTTAGAATACTGAACATACAACCCGAAGAGGATAGTTCCTGAACATTGCAAGAAGGCTAAATTCAAATGGAACTATCAGCATACTAAACGCCCAGGAGAATATGAAAGAAGGAACTACTACAATGTAGATAGACAACTTGCTCCGGGGGCAGACTCTGGCCAAGAAGACCCAGATGACCAAACCTTGGAAGAAAGGAGTTGTGAATTAGGAGGTGCTTCTTCCCCTCTAGCTAAGAAGCCTCAGACGAGTACAGGGCATAGTACCTCTACCCAACATAAAGAAATAGAGGCCAAATCCCAGCAAGAGAGAGAGAAGAAAATGAAAGAGGACAAGGATAAGCGCAAGAAGAGCCTAAGGGCAAAACAGAAGAAGAAGCAAGCTGAGGAGGCCAAGAAGGAAAAGGAGGAAAAAGAGGTGTTGGCTGCGGCAGAAAAGGAACTCAAGAAAGAGTTAGATAAAGCATAAGCTGACTGCCAGAAGAAAGCAGAGCAAGCTGCAGCAGTTGAGCGGAAAAGGAAATCCGAATTAGAAGCAGCAGCAGAAGCAGAGCTCAGGCAGAAGAAAGAACATGAGAAGGTGGAAGTCGAATGCCTACAAAGGGAAGAGGAGGAAAAGAAGAAGAAAGAAGAAGAGGATGAAATGCTAGAAGACATCGAGGTATCTCCCCTTGAGGTACCTCTAGTCAGGACACGAGCCATGCTCTCTAATGTCAGCTCCTCCCAGGGGCAAGAGGAGGAGCTATTCGACCTCACCAGGCTCACGTTCAATCAATTCTCCTTCAAAATCCGACAGGAGAAAAGAAGAAGCCTGGCGCAAAATCCTTCCGCCGCATCCACAGTCGCAACCAGAAAAGACATATTCCTTGATACTAGGACTAATCCCGTGATGATAGCATCGGCTGGCACAGCCTTCACTACGGGCACAAAATAAAATGTGACCAGAATGAGTAGAGAGATCGTCTCTCTACAAAATAGACTACAAGAAGAAGAGAAACGGGAGAAAAGGGCAGAACAGGAGAGGACAACATTGAAATAGGAGGTTCAACAACTCTGAAACAAAACTCCCCCTGTCAATGAAGTTCCGCTTGCCATTCTAAGGGAGTGCGACATATTAGAGGCGGCCATGAAGCAAGTGTATGGGGAAATGTTCACCATAAAAAAAGAAATTGCCCATTGGTAAGAGCACGAGCGGAGACTAAGTAGAAGAACGAGCAGCTGAAGGAGGCCTTAGCTTCCTTGGATAGAATGATGGACTCGACGGCGCGGTACCCTCAGGCTCCTGAGAATTTTCCAAAGGAGGATTGGATTCATACGCAAGATGCCAAAGTCCAAATCCGTATGAAAATGCAATCCAAGGATAAGCTATCCAAGGATTTAGACAAAGTAATGTCTGCATATGAACACCTGATCAGTGGCATCGACTCGATGCACATCCTTCACCACATTCCTTCGCTGGGGGCATTGGACGAGGGGAAAACCTGGGAACAGTTAGATCAAGAGATCCAGTCATTTCTGCAGCACATTAAGCAAGCTGCTGCCGCTCCCGATCTTGCAGCATAACAAGAAAACCTGGGTCAGTTCCTTGTCATGCCAGTATGGATTTACACCAAGCTCGCCTCTCTTTCCAACCAGATTTCATAGAAGAAGGAAACTATAGTCCCAAATGCTTTGGAGTGCACGCATTGGTTGAAAGAAGAGGTCCCTCTGGTTTCTCTCATAGCAGCAAAGTATCAAACCTAGCAAGACTTCCTCAAAGGACAGCAAATTGATGCCCCTGACCTCACAATTGCGCGCTCATCTTCATAACCCAGTGGCAGTAAGTCGCTGGTAGCATTTAGAAGCAGGTCGCAAGTCGCACCACCCAGCCAGGTCGCAGGTCGCAGTTTCCTTCCGGGTCGCAAGGTAGCTCAACAGGCAGGCAGGCGAAGAGTCAGGAAGCCCAAAGGGCAAGTTTTGTTCTATAAAACTCCCTCCGGGGAAAATTTAAAGGATCTTTTTTTTTGGGACTCAAGAGCTATACAACATTGTATTGAAAGATAACACTCTTTTTCCATATGAATACAGATACCTGTTGAAACTACTTTTGGATCTGATGTTTTTTGCTGTGCGAACACTATGAGTATTTCTATACAGTTTCAAACATCTTTTGATTAATGAAACTGCACTCTTTAATGGCATCATTTATGCATTATGGTTTCCTGTAGTTGTGTTAATGATGTTCAGATTGATTTCTTGCTTAATGAATGTTAATGACTTTGTTTATTAGCATTTCGTTTTATCTTTTTGGAATTAAAGGGGCATCTCGCCATAAAGAATTGTTTCTTTTGTGGTCAGAGTAGCCTATAAGCATAACCCCAAAGATGTGTTGTTAACAACACCTCCTTCGGCGTGTATGCTTTATTATTTGTCTTGCTACGCATAGTGTTCTATACGTGTTTAATGCATCAACCATGTATCTTGTATCATGTGAATAAGTTTGTGTCCGCAAGTTCAATTGAGTTATTTTGAGACCAAAGGGAAGGTGACTTAAGCAGTAGTCATACCCACACCCCAGACGAGATCCCTATTCCAAACGGTTCAAGGTCTAATTGGGACTTTCTACTCAAGAGATCCCCTAACGTTGGCCAGACAATTTTTCCCATCAACGGGATAAAATCCTCTTTGCAAGGGAATGATTGGGGGAAAAGTGAATAAAGACCTCTCTACTGAGATAACATGTGTTTGATATTTTTTTGGCGCTAGAGAAACTCCCTTAATAAAACATCTTCCACCAAGTTTTCTTTTAAGACAATTGTATTTCACTTATTTTACTACATTTTTTTATGACAATTGTATTTCACTTGGTTTGACATATTTTTTTAAGATAATTTTAAGGTTCAAGACTTAAAAAATGTCTTACATTACCCTTTCGTGTAGTTGTGCACCTTTCAAGACCTTTTCAAACTTGGAAAGGCACATCTACAAATCTCAAGGATTCCCTTAGCAACATGTAATACTAATATGAGCTAGTAAGAAAGTGTGTGCATATTAACTCAAGGATTTGGAACCCAAAGATTACTATTGGGTGGGAAATGTTATAGGCGTATATTATGATTGGCCAATCTTTGACACATGGAAAATTTGAATATCTAGAATAAAATGAAATAATGATATAGGACTAACTTGAGCCAAAGAATAGGGAAATTTAGAGTACATTCTTGCACCCCTTTCTCTATAGAACACATTTCTTTCTACTGCAACCAAAGGGCGCACATTTGAAAGTTGTTAACTCCTAAGAATATAACTACTCCATAAAAATCCCCAACAACCATAAAGAGGTCATTTCTCATGTCTTAGTTATGAATTAATATAGTAATTAGTATCTAAGAAGAGTCTATATCATACAAAATGAGAACATCACACATTTTGAAGATATGTCTATCCAAACAAAATATTCTAGGCAGTGATATGTCATACAAGAGTTTTTCAGCTACATACCGCTTTGTGTTGACTTTTCAAACAATAGTTTCAAAGAGAAAAGCACATGTAGGTATGAAGAAGTATATAACAACATTATAATCAATACTTTTTCAGTAAGTCCGACCACTACTTCCACATATAGGACGTGAATTGTCTAAAGAATGATTATGAGTATTGGGTAGTGAAATATAGATATCGAGTTGAGCTCCTTAACGAAGGTTCTATTCAACCTTCATGTCCAAGAAAAAGAACGAAATATTAAAATGTGACTTTGAAGTGGATGTCTTAGTATCTTGTAGACTTGTTATAATGTTAACAAAAGGATTCTAGTGCCAAAACATTAGAAAATTTAATGCCTACATGTGGAGGGAATAGTTTTTGTAATTCTATGCAAAGTTTATCCCTAGAGGATGTTCAACAAAATAGATATAATTTCCAACATCCATGTAACTGGGTTGTATTTTTTTTTGATCTTTTCTACTCCTTGAATAGCCTACAATTTGCATGGTGAAATTAAGAAAATTAACTCACATTTAGGCACTAAATTGACAGTACTATATTAAAACCATTCCTTTTCTAGCTACAAGACTCTACAAAGTGGTTACCTCAAAATATTCGACAATATTTTGAGAATTATGGCCAAGTGGCTTGAAGTGAATAAAGTTCCCTCATATTTTCATCAACAATAATTGAACCCCTTATAGTAAGTCAAAAATATCCACTCTCAAATAAATAATATAAGCTATCATATACTCTAGACATTGCTTTATCTCATAAAAACCTTCAAATATGCCAATGTTGGGTTGAATGGTACATATAACTGTCCTTACAGTATGTATTGTATTACGATCAATTTACATAACAATTGCAGCTACTATGGCATCCAAAATAGAAGTGGGATCATCCATGAAAATTATAGAAGAATTTGCGACAAGATCAAAAACTATTGTTAGCCTTTTCCTTTATTTTATTGACAATAGAGTCACACTAGGCATGCCTACTAGTCCATCCCTTAAATTGTCTAATTCTACAAGTTCCATGACTTCATCAACAAAGGCCTACAAATTGCAATCTTTTTCAAGTTAGCAATATGAAAAATTAGCACCATGTCATAAGAGAAATTCATTACTTTTGTAGACTTAAAACTTTGGTTTCCTTGTCAACATCGTTCAAATGGAAGATAAATGCAAAATATAAAAATTATTCCTAGAAAATGACATGTGGACATTGTATGTCATTATAATCACAGTTATCGAAAATCTAAGAAAAGGTTTCCTATGGTTTGGGAAATCCATATATTTGGATATCACCTTCAATATATACTCCAATCTTCCTTCTAGCTAAGACATCAATGAGAGTTGTCTTTCCTGAACCACTAAGCCCCATAAATGTCATAAGAGAACCAAGTATGAATGCACCTATAACAGAGAAATTGAAGTCTATTTTTAGCCACTCCTTGTTCCCTCATTTCCTATAAATGAATCCAAAATTAGTTAGCAAAATCCATCAAGTATGAGAATCCACAAAAAGTGGAAATATCTTGATCACATAATATATCTATTTCAAGGCTCAAGTTCTATACAAGGGGCATGTCAACAAAGTATTTGAAATTTTCAAAAGACATGGTTAGTGGTTGAAATGGAAAAATCATTCCTCACTTTGGAGCAACTCATGTTGCATCCTCCAAATCCAACTCATTATTTCCTGCTAGATTAGTTGATCGGATGCTCATTTGACTGATTTGTATTTCAGTTCCATAAGCATTGAAAACAATTTATATAATTGAAAATCATGGAATCATCTAAATTTTAGTTCATTTACAGTTCAATATGTTCAACAAAATTTGAGAAAGAGATGGTTAAAATTTTCTTACAAGTATTATTGGCATTTGAAAAATCCAGAACATGAGAAATATCCTCTTCTTAACCTTGATGGTCTTGTATTGAGCCCTTACTTTGAACCACTCTGTTGGGATTGCATTTCTTCATAAGATTCTTCATAAATGATAGCTTGAGGTTTCCTAAGAGCTACGTAGAAACAAATCCCATATCATTTCATATTGCAAATGATTTGATAAAATAGAAGTAAACAAAATGAGAATGGAAGGTATGTGTTTAGTTAACCAACTCGCGATTTTGGCACATGAGACATCTTTCTGGTCACAAATTAATTTCATCGAAGAAGTTCCAAACATGTTCACATCGGAGGATAATGACAGATTGGGACAACCAATCACAAGGGAGGAATTGGTGAAGATAATGAAGGAATATGCAAAGGAGAAAATCTTGGGTCCGGATGGGTGCGAGGTTGAACTTTTTATTCACTTCATTGATTTGATGATCCCAGATTTGTTGGAAGTAGCTGAAGAAAATAGGATTCATGGATTCATATCGGGGGACATAAATGTGACTTTCATATCATTAATTCCCAAAAGGGCGGAACCAATAACCTTTGCATATTATTTTCCCATATCTCTTTGTAACTTTATGTACAAAATGAAATCAAAATTGATTGCCAGCAAGTTGAAGTAGGTATTATCGAAGTATATTATAGCGAAAAAATTCGGTTTCTTAGAAGGTGGAAAAATACAAGATGTAATTATTATTGCCCAGGAGATGATGCACTATATTAAATCAAAAAATCAAAGAGCTTGCATTCTAAAGGTAGGCTTTAGCAAGGCATATGATTGCATTGACTAGGAATTCCTCTTGTTGGTCCTATTAAAATATAGTATGTCTCTATTTAACGTTAAATGGATTTTGGCATGTTGCATAATAATAAATTTTGATGTCATTATTAATGGCTTACCTTCACAGTTTTTCAATGCGTATAGAGGAATTAGATAGGTTTGCGCCATGTCTCGATTTATCTTTCTCTTATTTATTGATTTTTTCAGTAGAAAAATGAGGGTATTAAAGGATAATGGAATTATTAAAGGGATCAGAGTAACCATAAATATTTCCATCTCTCATTTAATGTTTTTATATTATATGTTACTCGGTGGGGAATCCATGGTGGGGGAGTGGATAACCATTAGATACCTCATTAAATCATTTGGAGTTTTGTCCTTTTTTTGTATGAATGAAGGAAAATTGATCTTGTTACACGATGACAGTGAGGAGAATGTAACAAAGGAAATATGTGATAAGTTTGGGGTAGCATCGTCAATCCTAGATGATGGTTTCACCTACCTTGGGTTTAGCATGAAACAGAAAGGATAATATAACTAGGATTGGGCATGGCTAATCAAAAGATTCACAAAAAAATGTATAGTTGGAAGTACAAATATTTGATGATGGGTGGAAGGATGGTAATGATGAAATCAGTGCTACAAAAAATTTCATTATATTGGATGCACCTTTATTTAATTCCAAGAGAGATCAGCTATAATATAGAAGCTATCATGATTCACTTCTTATGTGTTGGAACAAAATTACAAGACAAAATTCATATGGTACGATGGTCGTCACTTGCAAGGCAAGTGGAAGAAAGAGGTTGGGGTTTCATACATACATCCACTTTTAACAAGGCTTTGATTATAAAAAACATGTAAAGGGAAGTGTCTGGAAATGGTCTGTGGTCTCATATCATTAATGAAAAATATATGTTTGGTCAAAATTTCTCTTCATGGATTAGCAGCAATGCCAAGAAGAAATTTGTTATATCACACATATGGAGAAGTATGATGCACACTCCATTGAGAAATCTAGGGCATAGAAATTAGGTGATTTATTTTGTAATGATAACTACTTTTGAATGCTTTCTACTCCTTTAGATTATGATCTTCTCTTTAGCTAGATTATTATAGTGCTCTTCATCAAAAACTACCAAAGCATAAACAATAAAGAGATAATAGGCATAGAATATAGGTGATCAACCAGGTAAAAAACCGCTCCCACTTGAGAGGGAAACCCAAACAAATTCTTCTTCTTATAGAGACTTCAATTGAAAAATACCAAGACTGTTTCTTCTTTCTGCCTCTGATACCTTTCAGATCTCAAATTCCTTTTCTTTGCTTCAGAACTGCAACTTCTCGACCCTAATTCAGAAACCCTAGTACATGTATATGGCCTTCTCTTGTACCATGATTTCCTTCGCTTTAGGAGGAGGCTACCTCTTTGCCAACTTGGATTGAGATACTCCTTAGTTTTCTCCTTGACTTGACCTTCAAAAAGCACTACAGTACTTCTTCTTCTTCTGTAATAGATAGTGTCTATACTTTGCATGTGAGGATATTCACCTCAAAACAAACCGAAAAACAAAGCTAAGCACATCACTCTTCCTTTCCTTCTCTTTGTTGCTTATGAGGCTCCTTTCCTAGTGATTTTTGCACTCTTTATTGTAGACTTCTCCTTGACCGAAATTATTTCCTTGAAATGAAGTATATTTCCCCTATTTATAGTGGTTTTTCCATGTAAATTAGTCGACTTGAGTTGTGTGTGAGCCGACATGTCCTTTCGTGAAGCTTCATAATTTCATTTAAGGTTGAATTGAAGGAGATTATTGAGCTTGATCTTGGAGGGTCTCTTTGACTCTTTCAATGACACATATATTTGTCACATTCCCAAGAAGGGTCTTCCATACATAACATTGACTCAATAGACTATTATGACTTGATGACAAACATAAAGGCTCACAATGGGAACCTAAACTAAAATAAAATTCCTTGATCATGAAACCCATGATTCAAGAATTACAAAAATAATTTTCGTTTCTTATTTACATCAATTACATAAAATCATGTTTACACATGTCATTACGAAGACCGAACATAGTTACACTTTTCAACACTCTCTACACTAGATGTTAGGGTTTGTCCATAAGGGGGTTGGAGATGGATCCAATATAAAAATTGGATTAGATTCCATCATGGGGAAGGTTGGAAATCATTCATTATCCTTTCAGTTGTTGCAAATCCTTCACAAAAAGGACATTATACGATTGAAACACTGTGAGGGAATCAAAACATTGATTAGAAAAATTGGAGAAAGGATGAAGATCTTAGCATAGCAGAGACATATCATGAGGAATGGGGGTCATACATAGTGAAACATCTATTTTTTGGCATCACTCTTGGTGATAAGCAAGATTGTATGATATAGGGGGGTAAAATGAAAAAAAAAAACACTCTGATGGTCCAAGACATCTACTTGAAGTTGCCAAGGCCCAGGAGGATCAATGAATATAATAAGCGTCTACATGATATATGGAGATGGAATCTCCCTGAAAAATCAAAATGTTTTTACTAGCTGGAAACACATGCTCATATATTAACACGGAAAAACTTACAAAAGTGTGGGATCATTGGTCCTGTAATATGCCCTCTATGCATGGGGGGGATACAGATGATTTCTTGATCAGATAAACATATGCGAGGCAGATTTGGGATGGGGTTATGGAGGAAAATGAAGCTTCATTTATTTGGAACTAATCAACCCTTGTTCAAATGTCTTCTGTCATGGTTCACTTCACACAGGAAGTACATGTCCATCCCATTATATATCATATGTGTTATATCACGAAGTATGAATGATATCAATTTTTTATTAGAAAGATATGATTTTTAGAGAAGCCATTATGAAGACAGCCAATTTTTTCAATGAGATCAGGTTGATGATCAGGGCTACCAAAAATGGGAAACACAAATTCATTGATATTTTGAAAGAATATATGGTTAGGTTTTTTTACGGAGCCAACAATAGAGGGAAATGTGTTTGTCGTGTTGTCATAATTACTGAGCCTAGTAATTTATTCCACTTTTGATGGGAGGGAGGAATGGGACCAAACAAAAATTTGGAGATTACAACATTATAAGGAGTCCTTATTGCAACAAAATGGCTAAGGTTAGAAAAAATTCAGGTATATGGAGATGCAATAGGAATGATTGACTCGGTAAACAAGCATAATAATTTAAATCCCCCCCATAATTGCAAATTAGATGATGAGGATTCAACATATATACAAAGAACATAATTGGACAGCAGACCTCCTATCTAAAAGAGGTATTTCGAAGGAAAGAGGTAAAAAAAAAATTCTCAGTATTCAAGAAGGGCATCATGGTAAACGCAGGCAACATCAACTACTCTTAAGAGAAATTTTAACACAGACCTGATTTTGATGGAAGTTTGTATTTTTAGATAATGAAAGTGTTTATTTATGAAAATTTAATGGTTATAAGCTACATTTTGATGTTAAGAAAGACACTTTTTGTAGAACAGGAAAATAGAAATGTATGGGCATAGGAATGATAAGAGAAGTATGTAAGGATAATATAATGAACATAATTTGAATTATGTACTATCCTTATATTTTAATACAAAAATAGTTTTTTTTTTCTTTTTGAAAAAAAAAACATGGCGTTCAAAGTAAATAAAACATTCAAAAAGCACATATTAAAACAAAATCGATGGAGACATCGAAAAGTACTTCAACTATGTTATTGCCTATCCACGTTTAGCGAAAGTGCCTCCATTGCTTCTCTCACGAAGCACACCTCTAGTTTTGACCTCCATCACCCTAAATCCCATCAATTGTTGCCAACCTCCATTGCTCTGCTTCCTTAAGAACCCATCAACAATGTAAAGATGGACTCCTAATCCTTTACCTTTACCTCTTTTACTAGCACCTCATATTAAAATTTTTAAGACAAAAGAATTATTTTGTCTAAAAAATTGTCTTAAAAGCCCCCTCTGTGTAGTAGTGTCTAATGAAACAAAATACAAGTTGTCTCTAATGGTATCAACAAAGATCGAAGGTACATAAGATGAATTGATGTCCAATAAATCTTGCCAAGAAAAGTTGTTGCATTCTTCAGAGTTGGCTACCCCCACAAAACAAAGAGCCCAAAAAATAGTTGTCTTTAGAAAAGATAAAATGAATGGTAAGTCAAATAGCAACCTCCGTATAGGTGCGGGTTAGATAACATTGTCTTAAATTGATATATTTTTGTCTTAATTGTTAATTGTCTCAAGTGGTCATTGTCTTAAATATAAAGTTTTCTTAAAATATTTGTCTCAAACTATTTTTGTCTTAAATATAAAGTTTTGTCTTAAAATAATTTTCTCTCAAATTTCTTTTGTCTCAAATTGTTTTTGCCTTAAATATAAAGATTTGTCTTAAACTGTTTTTGTCTTAAATATAAATTTTTGTCTTAAAATATTTAATATTTTTGTCTTAAACTCTTTTGTCTTAAATATAAAGTTTTGTCTTAAAATATATTTGTCTCAAATTGTTTTGTGTTAAATTTTGTATTTAAGGCATTTCAATTGATATTAAATTTTAATGTAAAATAACTAAAATAAAAGTAACTTTTTATGACAAAAGAAATGTCTTAAAAGTGCCCTTGGTGTAGTAGTGTAATCTCAATTTTAGTTAGCTTCTCAATTCACTACTCCTGTTGTTTTATAATTTAGTTAGTATTTCATTTAGCTTTTCTTATGATTCCATATTTTATTTTGTTCCTCAAGTATTCAATTTTCTTTTTAAACTAATAAGTGTAATTTTAATAGATATAAATTTTCATATCTATTTTTATTTATACTAATATTTTCATAAACTTAGATTTAAAACTATATTTATTATATTATTATCTTTTATATAATTTACATATATTTTGAAAAAAAGACATATTTTGAGTATAAAAAAATTAATATTTCATAATATTATTGTTAAAATTAAAAAAAAATATTTAAATATTTTATTTTAACTTTAAATAATTTAATATTATAATATTTAATTTTCTTTCCAATACCAACCATCAATCAAAGATTTAAAAGGTTTCTTATTAAAAAATAAAATTATTACTTTTAATTATTATAAAGAAATATTATAATATCAAAAATGCAATTTGAAATTTTAATCTCATTGAGTTTTATCAAATTTTTGTAAATTACAGATTGGCCTTTTCCATTTTTTTTTAATTTACAGTATTAAAAAGTTGAGTAAATTTGTATTAAAAGATATTGTGAGAACTCATAGACTAACAATATTATAAAATAGTTATAAGATGATGCATCCGAAACAGAATACGATGCTCAAATTTAACACTCTGCGCTTTGGTATACAATCGTGTATAATGTGATCTCAAAATATAATCGATTGTTCAAAGATATGATGGGATACTCGAGAGTGGAGATGATAAGAGGTATTCTATGGATGGATACCATAGTCACCAGCTTATCATTCCAGTGCAGAAAAATTAAATAGAGAGAAACCACATCCCTAGTAAAAAATAACTATTGCGGAAATTATGCACGAATTTTCATTGGTTAGCTGGGTGGGTAGTGTACTCAAGAGCCTTGAGCACTGCCCAAGTGGTGGGAATATATGCAGTCTTTTTATCTTTTTCTTTCTTTTCAATAATCATATTTATATGTTAATTATATAATTAACAGTGTTTGGTGTATATTTTACTGGCGTTGAAAACTCTGGTATGCTTTGATTTTCTATCGAGAACATACACAAAAACAGAGAAGCAATATATGTATAAATAAAATTATACACACATAGAGATAGAGAAAAAACACAAAAGACGAATTCTTCTTCTATTCAAATCAATAAACAAATGAAATTAAATTATTTTTAATACAAAATTGGCGAAGTCTGAAACTTGAATGCAATTCAGTGCTAGAATGGACGTATAACAACCCAAACGTCCTTCCGCCTTGATTTTTTGTTTCTACACGAAACAACGTACAAAACACATAAAGCCGAATTTGAAATTTTATGGGTTTAGGCTTTGAAACCACATCGCATGCATGCCCTTCATCGCAAATCGCATTTCGGCGATCTTAACATTTAACTGGCACAATACGAGAAAACTTAAATTCTTGCGATTGTGATGTGCGATGGCACGATCACATCGCAACTTAAAACATTTAGTTTGTGGGCGCTATCCTCTTGAGCTTGTGATATGCGATCGCATCGCAAGTTAAATGAAATAAGTTGCGGGCACTTATGTGTGCTCTCCTCCTGAGGCTGCGATGTGCGATTAGGATCGCATCGCAACATAAAAATGATAACTTGCGAGCGCTTAAAGGTAAGCCCTAAAAATTTCGAAGTGTGAAATTGCGGGGGCTAAAAAGGTAAGTTGGAAAATGTGTGAAGTGAAAAATGCGAGCGAGCTAAAAGGTAAATAGTAAATCTTGCAAAGTGCGATATTTATGACTTGCGATGTTTGATGATGATGTCGCATCACAACATCACAAGTCTTGGTGTGGGGCTTAAAAGGTAAATGTTATAATGTGCGAAGTGCGGTATGCAGGCACTTAACGACGGGGAGTGCGAAAAGCGAAAAAGTAAGGAATAAGTGAAAAACAAAGGTTTTTGCATGGTTTGGTAATGCAGTAAGGTATGAGGGTCCCCGATATCGCATCGGTGGGAACTTAAGTTTCGGCAAAGCGTTAAGGGGTAAACCTTAAAAATTGTAGGCTGTGAAGTGCGGGAAACAAAGGTAGGTGAATACGGTGGAAAGGAGATAATGTAGAGTAATGGTTTGGGTACTTTGTTTCTTGATTTTGCTTGAAAACACCTATAGATTTGGAACCTGGGATTTGTCTTTCCTTGCAACAAAATTCAATTGAAGTGTGGGTTGCTGCCACTTTATTCACGACGGTGGTTGGGAGTATTTTCAATACTCCCCCTTAATCACAATTGCTGCCATTAATCATTCCCAGACACTTTCTAAGATAAACAAAACTTTTATGTCCCAATGGCTTTGTGAGGATATCTACAAACTATTCCTCTGAATTACAATGCTGCAGCACAATTTCACCACTATTAACTAATTCCTTATGAAATGGTATTTGGCATCAATATTCTTTGTTCTCTTGTGGAAAACATAATTATTTGACAATGCAATTGTTGTGCTATTATCACAAAAAATTGTGCTTTCTTTGTCTTGTTCATGACATAAATCTCTCACCATCCTTCTCATCCAAACTTTTTGACATGTTGTTGTTGTTGCTACTACATATTCAGCTTTTGTTGTTGGTAATGAAACTATTGGCTGCTTCTTGGAAGCCCATGAAATGGCTTCCGATTCCAAATGAAAAACATACCCTGATGTGCTCTTTCTATCATCAACACGTCCAACCCAATCACTGTCAGTGTAACCAATCAGCTTAAAATCATTAGTTGCGGAGTATAGAACACCATACTCCTTCGTTCCATTTACATATCTCAATATTCTCTTAGCTACTTGTCAATGTGTCTCATTAGGTGTCTCCATGAATCTGGATATCAAACTTACTGCATACATTATATCATGCCTTGTTGCAGTCAAATACATTAGACTACCAACCATGCTTTTGTACAATTTCGGATTGACATTCTTGCTGCAATATTCCTTGGTCAAGTTCAACCCCATGACAGTTGGAGTTGATGATGGCTTGTTGTTATGCATATTGAACCTTTTTAAAATCCCTGCAACATAATTTTCTTAGGAGATAAAAATTCCCTTTTCTGTTTATTTTACTTCTATGCCCAAAAATTATCTTAAAAACCCAAGTCAGTCATTTCAAACTCACTTTTCATGATTGCTTTGAAATAAACAATGGGAGAAACATCATTGCTTGTAAAAAGCAAATCATATACATAGAAAACAAAAATAAGAATTTTACCGTCATTTTCTTTGATGTAAAGTGTGGGTTCACCATCACACTTGTTGAACCCATTGTCCATCAGATAAGCATCAATCATGTTGTACCATGCACTTGGTACTTGCTTCAGCCCATAAAGAGTTTTTCGTAACTTACACACCTTGTGTTCTTGACCTTCTATTTCATAGCCAAGAGGTTGTTCAACATACACCTCCTCTTTCAGCACTCCATTCAAGAATGTTGGCTTCACATCCATTTGATAGAATTTCCATTTTTGTTGTGTTATTATAGACAACACTGTCCGCACTGTCTCCATCCTTGCAACTAGTGCAAAGGTTTCCTCATATTCTCTTCCTTGCTGATGCTTGTAGCTTTTGAAAACTAGTCTTTCTTTGTGCCTTTCTATCTTCCTTTCAATGTTGCTCTTGGTCTTATAGACCCATTTCACACCAATAACTTCTCTTCCTTGTGAGAGGTCCACTAACTCCCATGTGTCATTTCTTTCTATTGCTCCTATTTCTTCATTCATTGCTTCAACCCATTTCTCTTCTTTTATTGCATCTTCAAAATGGATTGGGTCATCAACATGAAAAAATAATGCAAATAAAGAATTCAGACCAACACCATTATCGACTTCTTCTTGTTCATAAATTTCACTTAAATTTCTGAATTTTGGTCTTCCTATATTTGTTGAAGATGTGCTTGGAGTTGGACTTGAACTCGAGGGAGTTGTTGATCCCTGTGGTGTGCTTGGAGAAGCATTACGTTGGTTTCTCAATGATGTTCCATTGCTTGCTTTTGGTGTGCTCTGTTGAGCTTCTGTAGGTGGAGGAGGAGCCACCATTGAGGAGTTTCTTGCTTCATGATACATACATGTCTTCACATTCACTATCTTCTCTAAACTTCCATCTCATGCTTCTTCTTCTATGAACTAAACATATCTGCTGATTATTACTTTCTTGTTTGATGGATTATAGAGCTTGTAAGCCTTGGATTCATCACTATATCCAAGAAATATACATTTCTCCCCCTTGTTGTCCAACTTCTTCCTTAATTAATCTGGGACATGTGCATATGCCACATATCCAAACACTCTCATGTGCGTGAAAATTTGCTTTGTTCTACTCCATGCTTATTCTGGAACTCTGTTCATAACACTTTTGGTTGGACATCTATTAATAATATAAGCTGCACAAGAGACAACTTCTGCCCAATAATCATTTGGAAAATTATTTTCCTTCAACATACTTCTTACCATGTCCATGATGGTCCTATTATTTGTTTCTGCTACACCATTTTGCTAAGGTGTATACCTTGTGGTAAATTGTTTGTGAATTCCATGCTCCCTGCAGAAACGTAGGAATTCTTTGGAGATATATTCTCCACCTCTACAGTTCTCAACACTTTTATGTAGTGTCCACTTTGCTTCTCAACAAGATCTTTGTAGTGGTATAATTGTTCAAACACTTCACTTTTCTGTTTTAGAAAATAGATCCATGTCTTTCTTTTGTAATCATCTATAAATGTCAAAATATAGTGATTTCCACCTAATGATGGCGTTTGCATTGGTCCACATAAATCTGAGTGGACAATCTCCAAAGATGCATTTTCCATTATACGTTTTCCTGCTGGAAATGATTCTATGTGTTGTTTTCCCAAGATGCAGCCTTCAAATAAGCTATCTGGTTTCTCTATGAGCAACAATCCCTTTACCATGCCCTTTCTATGCAACAAGTTCAAACCTATGAAATTGAGACAACCAAATCTCAAATGCCATAACCAGTTCTCATCGTTCACTTCTTCTTAAAATATTTCTTGTGTGGAAACTACTACAATACCTCCTTCCTTCAAGTCTGATCTCATTTTGAGAGGAAACATTATATTTCTTGTCATATGCACTTTTGCAAGGAGCTGTCTACTTGGAGGTTTATCCATGATTGTGCACACATCATTTTTTTAAAACACATTGTATCCATTTTGCATGAGTTTTCCAATGCTTAGAAGGTTACATTTCAAACCAGGGACATAACAGACATCTGGCATGAACTTCTTCTCTCGCTTCTTTGTTAGAACATTTACTCTCCCTTTTCCCATGACAGAGACTTTTCTATCAGTCCCCAATGTCACTTTAGATTTTACACTTTCATCTATATTGGAAAACATTTCTATGTTTCCAGTCATATGGTTACTACAACCTGAATATAAGAACCATATATATTCTTGTTTTTCTTGTGCTACATTAAAAGCTAACAACAAACTTCCTTGGTTCTGCTTTTCTTTTGTAAAATTTACACTTGGTTTACTACCCATAACGTTTTGCTTCTTTCTACATTCATTTGCATAATGACCATACCTTTTTCAATAATGAAATTAAACATGATATTTATCATACCTCTATCCTTGTGCTTGATTCTGGCTTGAGCCGTGGCTTGTATTTTGATTGCTACACCTTCCACTTGTGCTTGCAGGGCTGCTTCTTCCACCTCTCTATAGTCTTCTTCCTCTTCCTCGGTAGTTTGATCTTCCTAGACCTCTACCTTGAACAAAATAAATTTGTGTCTTAAATGCAAGCTCCAATGAGGATTTTGTTGCTATGTTTAGTCTGTGCTCATGAGACATTAGTGATGCATGAAGCTCATCCACTTAAAACTATGAGAGATTATTTGTCTCTTTTATGGCCACAAATATGGCATCAAACCTTGATGGTAGACTTTTTAATACTTTCTCAACTATTCTTCTTTCTTCAAGTGTCTCTCCATGAGACTTGATTTGGGTAACCAACCCAATCACATGTGTAAAGAATGATTCTATATTATCAGACTCTTTCGTACAAATAGTTTCAAAATCTCTTCTCATAATTTGAATTTTTGTTGTCTTCACCTTTTCCATGCCTTGATAGGTTGTCCAGAGGGTATCCCATGCCTTCTTGGACTTCGTTGTTGTTGCAACCCCTGGGAAAATACTCTCATGTATTGCTTGAAAAATATAGAAGAGGGCTTTGGAGTCCTTCTTCTTATTGTCCCTCAAGAAATCTCTTTCTTCTTGTGTCAAAGCATTATATGTTGTTGCATCTGTCAGTTCTTGGTAACCATTTTCCACCAACTCCCAAATGTCTTGTGAAGCAAACATGGCCTTCATTCTGATGGACCAATAATCATATTTCTTCCCATTAAACTATGGTAGTTGAGGATTAGTCAGGTTTGTGCCTGTTGCTGCCATCTTGACTGTGTAAGCAAAACCTTCTCACTGCTGGAGAATCCGCTTCTCAAACAACCTTTTAGCTTCTTCAGTAAAAAGCTTGCTATTTCACTGAAAGCCTAGACCTGATCTGATACCATGTTGGGAAATATGGTATTCTCTGATGCTCTATCGAGAACATACACACAAACAGAGAAGAAATATATGTGCAAATAAAATTACACACACAAATAGGCAGAGCAAAAGCACATGAGAGGAATTCTTCTTCTATTCAACTCAATGAACAAATGAAATTACATTCTTTTTAATACAAAATTGGCGGAGCCTCAAACTTAAATGCAATTCAATGCTAGAATGGACGTATAACAACCCAAACTTCCTTCCGCCCTAATCTTATATTTCTACACGAAACAACGTACAAAACACAAAAAACCAAACATGAACTTTTATGGGTTTCAGCTTCAAAACCACATCGCATCCATGCCCTTCATCGCAAATCGCATTTCGGCATGTTACAGAGTAATTTTTCACTGTCCCTGTACTCCCCATTCCTTGATCCTGGAGGACCCATACAGTGACCCTTGTGTACTTTCCAAGCATGGAATACATACCTCTGAACCACACTTTGTCTACCAATCCATCTCCCTTTACAACGTTTCTGGAAGATCCTTGTAAAAACCTGGTTTTCAAGATCGGCGCTTTGTCTCAATGTCTGACCTGCACGGATAGCAAAGATTTGCACTGAGACCTGCACTGATTGACGCTCTGTCTTAATGTCGGACCCGCGTCGATCCTCTTTTGGAAAGTTTTTTAAATAGAAAGGAAGCTTCCACAACTAGAAGCTTCGCAAGGTGGCGAGCTGGAAGGTTGTTTTGAGGATATGGCCGAGGAATTCCCCTTTGGGCTTCTTGTTCCCAAGTAATAGAAACTACTACAAAAGATAAGCTCTTTTCCCATTATTTGAGGGCCCATAACCTCCTCCTCCATTGTTATATAAAGAGACCTCTTTCATCTCTGTTGCCTTAGTCTCAGTTAGAAAGTTAGAGAGTTAGCATAGAGAGAAGAAGTAATCATAGCTTCAGGAGAATGGAGTAGAGTGTGATTGTTTTTGTGTGCTAGGAACATAGTGAGATATTAGACCTTTGTGTATGAGGGTGTCACAAACGTTCTTGGATATGGACCTGCCAAAGGAGAGCCTCAACATCAAGGCTTGGTTGTAAACTCCCCTTGTCTTTATCATAATAAAATGAAACTGATGTTTGTCTTCCACCCTTGTTTACATTTATAATGAGATTCCTACCATTCCTTTATTAGTTAGATTCGTTGTAATTGTTTTATGTTTGTCGTGATTTTATGCTTGTCGTGGTGTCTTGATTTTCTGTACAGATAATCATACGTTGGTAGCAACGTGTATCGATCTTGAGAAGAGCGATGAATCAAGAAACTTCGATGGAATATGACAACATAGCTTCAGAACAAGGTAGGTCATCTTCCTTGCTAAATTTCATTTACAATCTAGGAAGGTAGATGTTATTATGTTCTCGTAGTTGCTAGACCCACCCTAGGGCTAGAGGGATCGCCTTTGTCCGCATAGGGAATTTACCTGGACAACAAATTGGCGACTCCACTAGGGAGTTTCCTCTGAATTTGTCACTCTTTGAGGTCTTATTAATTCGACGAGTTTAGTCAAATGACCATTTCTCTGTTGTTCCTATGTTTTTCATCAATTACAATCTTTTAGTTTTTGCTTGAAGTGGTGAGTCTGGCCTTGGTTAGGAGAAATTATTTGTTTTTTTTCTTATTGAGGCATTGGCGCTTTTATTTGTCTAATAGTCGCACTGATTGGAATTAGTTTTTAGTTAGCAAGCCATGCCAATGGGCCGTTGGTGCTAGTTTCAGCCCTTAAAGTTGTGCCAATTCCACCATGTGTGAAAAATTAAAAAAAATTCCCCAAGTCTTTCACCAGTGTGTCTTTCCTTTCTGGTATTTTTCTCTGTATGATTTACATTTTCTCCGCTTCAATCAAGTTGGTTTTATTGACTCATTGGCTTGGTTTTTGGTTGTTTTTTGGGACGTGCATCCTTACATCATATTTTTTCTAGGATCGTGCATCAATTGCGAGGTTGCTTGCTTCGTGAGAAATCGCCCTACTAATTGAGTCAGTTTCCTTGCTTGGTGAGCCATCTCTAGTTGCTTACCTTTTGCTTTTTGGTTTATTGAGTGTTCAAGTCTCAAGTGTCTCTCGAGTTCATTTGGTCTGCTTGTTCGCTTGTGAGCATAGATTACATTACTCATTGTTTAGTTGAAAATTCTTTTGATTGCTTGACGTAAAAATGAATGAATGCATTGTTTTTAAGCTCATTCTTTGGAAGTCCTCTTTGTGCCTGAACTCATATGTCTTGTAGCCTTTTGACGAATTTCGTTACAAAGTGTTCAAAAAATGATTGTATTCTTAATGTTTGTTGCATCCCTTTTGCATTAAGAAAATTTGCGTTGATATAGTTTTCCGTCTTAAATTTTTATTTTTGTTAAAATGAATTAGATCAAGTTGCATTGAAAATTCATGTTTGAAATTTATCATTGAACTTAGATTACATTATTTAATGATTGGAAACTGAAGGTCACATTGAGTGCATTCTCTTTCATTTAAAGCTTGCATTAAGTAGATTCTCATTTCATCAAAAAATGCATTGAGTGCATTCTTATTCATTCAAAAAAAAAAAGGAAATTGTGTATAGATTATGATTGCATATTTTTCAAAAAGAGAATTTTGCATAGATTACATTGCACAATTCACATCTTTGAATGTTTTAGATTACTTTTGGATGTTGAAAGTCATCTAGTTTGGAAACGTTTCGTTTTCAATATTACTATTTGTTGCCTCATTGTTTGAGACTCTTCCCTTAACTAGATAGCATTCATCGAATCGAAATATTTCCTCTCTCATATAGCTGCATATAGAAGATTCAGATGAAACGCTAGGGCCTTGGAACTGAGACATAATTCAATATCAACCATAAAATTTATTCAATCAACCTAAGGAAGCATTGAAACTTACGCACATATTTAGAGGTCTAGGCTAGTGACGTGTTCCGGCGTCATTAAACCTAGTAGCTGTCGTTTGCAATCTAGTAGTAGACAGTGCTAGCACAAAATTTTTCTCCCCGTACTATCGAGTATATAAAGAGAGACCCTCATAGGTTGCAATCCTTTATCCGTATGAAGACGAGTCTATCGCCCTGTAACCGTGATACACTGAACACGGCATTTGGGGAGACTGCCTGCACGTACGTTAAGTCTTTGATCATTTTTCTTTCATTTGAGCACCAAGGTGTATGTTGCAGTTCATGGAAACTTGGTACACCCTCTTGCTTAGATTTCCTTATTATTGATTTTGATATTTCTGTGACTGTCTAAAAATTTGAAAAAATCATCGAGCGCTTGTCCTTTAGAGCTCGTTCAAACTGAAAGCGACTAGAGTCACCTTTTGTCCTTTTCTCGACTATTAAAATATGAAAAGGCAAAGTTTTGTTTCAGTTTCTTAAAAAATTATCTATCCACAAATATTCCTGGTTAAAGTTATCTTCCTTAGTGTAGTTTGAGGGTTGTTTCCAATGGCAACGTTTCTGAAGTTTACCAGCCAAGGAATCCACTCCAAAAGGAATCTTGGTCCTTTTCCTTCTTTTGGGAATGTTGGTGCTCCTTATATGGAAAAATTCTCCCTTCCTGGGTTAACTGTTCGTTTTCCTGTTTGGTTATTTTCGACCTCAATGGTCCCGATTGTCCCAACCTCTGTTCAACTGTCTCCTTTGCCTGAATCATGTCAACCCCATGTTGACCCTATGATTGACCTGTCGCCTTCTTCGCCCATTTCTTCACCTTGTTCTTCCTCTTCGCCTGGTGAAATTTTAGGTTCTAGTACCCAGGTGGCTAAGAAGAAGAAGAAGAAGTCGAAGAAGAAGAAGGAAAATAAGCTAGGGGGGAATTAGAAACTATTGCTACCCATGCAGCTACTATCGAGAAACCTCCCTCTCCATCTCACAGAGCCAAATTCCCTTGCAAGCTATGTGAGTGTGACGATATTCTTCGTGATTGCCCTAGTATTCCCAAGGTGCTAGAAATGTGGTATGTTGGCCTGATTCATCCTTCATCATCAGCGTCTGGGCATCATGCTAATGACGAGACTTCAGCTAGAGATAATGAGACTCGTAAGAAACAGGGCAAGAAAGGTTGTGTGAAGGGAACCATCCCATTCACCTATGTCCTTATATGGATGAAGCTTCTAAAGTATTGGATACCCTTTCGGATTTTGTGTCCTGTCTCCCCATTAGTTATCAGAAGTTTTCTTCGAGTCCTCCGATAGTTGATCAAGTCATTGATCAAGATTCATCTCTGGTCAATTCCACTCTCTCTAAAAGTTAGCTTCCCGAGTCCATTTCCAACCAATTATTGGTTGAGAGGAAGGAAGACCTGGTTCCACCAAAATTTCATCAGGTATTTTCCATCGAGAGTGGGTCTAATCCCAGTCAGGTTCTTTTTATTTCCTCTGATTCCCCGGGATCGGAAGGCGATCCTCCCGTTTCCATGATCTAGGAGGGTGATCCTTTGATTCCTATCGTCACAGTTCCAGAAAGTGATCCTCCTACTCTCGTTCCTAGAGCCTAGGAGGATGGTCTTTCCACTCCTGTAATGCAAGGGGATAGCCCTCTTATTCCTATGGCACCCCCTCCATGTAGTTTGGTCGCTTCCTTTGATTGAAGTCAATTTACAGGAGACTATCTTCCTTCTTACGTGCCCTTTGAGATCACTGTACAGGCCTGCAATATGGTTGTACCAGGCATGATTATAGATGAAGGCACCTCGATTAGGATTATGTCCTCAACTACATGGAAAGCTTTGGGTTCTCCACAGCTTGTGCCTGTTACTCAGAATCTGTTGGCTTTTAACAGAGGAACAATTCAACCATTAGGGATCCTTCTGAAGTTTCCTATTTCTTTGGGGGGGAAAACCATCTATATAGATGTGATGGTCGTCCAAGGCCCCTTGGATTTTCATTTACTCTTGGGGCGTGACTATGCTTATGCCATGGGTGCGCTTGTCTCTTCCCTCTTTTGTGTGATCTGTTTTTCACATGAAGGTCGGATCATGACCATTAATCAGCTTTCATTCTTTGGTACTGATGTGATATTTGGTCTATCGTCATCCCTTGTTGGTATTTACCTGTCGGTGATATCTTCCCTGCCACAGGTCAATTATGTGGCCACTTGTTCCATGTCTGCGTTCGTTGATGATTCAGTCAAGGAGGTAGTACACAATGTACTGGGGGCATTGGGTCATAATTTCTAAGATGTTGTTCTCCCATAATATGAGAACCTCTTGGAAGCAATGACTCTTTGTATGTCTTAACAAGATCGAGGGAGAAAATTTTGTTTTCTTGTGCCAAGCTCCTTAAAAAAATGAAACAAGGTTTTCGAAGCAGAGTTCATTTTCTTGTGTCAAGCTCCTTAAAAAATGAAACAAGGTCTTCAGAGGATAGTTCATTTTCTTGTGTCAAGTTCCTTAAAAAATGAAAGAAGCTCTTATGAGGATAGATCATTTTCTATGTCAACCTCATTAAAAAATGAATTAGGTTATGAGGATAGTTCTTTTACTGTGTGAACCTCAATAAAAAACGAAACGGGTTCCCTTTTCAATTCGAGTCTTTGATTAGGCCTCGTGAAATCCAAGTCGAGTCTTTCGTCTGATCTCGTAATTGAACCTTCATTCCATCCACCTGTTAGTAACCAGTAGTCTACTCAAGTGAATGGAGCTTGGGGGGCATGTACCTCGAATTGAGTCACCATGCTAGGGGCATGCAAACCTCTTCAAGCATAGTTTATCTTTGTTTCAAGCTTGTGTAAAAATAAAACCAGTTTCAAGCATAGTTTGTTTCCGTTTCAAGATTGTGTAAAAATGAAACCAAATTCAAGCAGAGTTTCCATGATTTCAAGCTTGTGTAAAAATGAAACAGTTATTATTTTACCTCTCGTGATTGCCATTTTATCAGCCAGTTTTGCCATATGAACCTTGGTTTTATCATTCCATCGTCACCATCTTCTTGGCCGATCATATTCCTTCACTTGATTGTTTTACCCATTCCAGAGGAACAACTGAAATGAGTGGTCTTGTTAGCCAGCCTCTTGACCTTTACTTTTTCTAAGTAGTTCCACCATCACCAGAACCAGTTTATACCCTTAATACCACTTGTTCCTCTAGGAGGAGTCAACTTTCAGCTCTTTTCTTACTCTCAAAAATTGAAAATATTGCCAAGAATATTTTCATTTTGAACTCGTTAAAGGTTATGAAACGTCATCTGCCTAGTATACATTTACCCCTTTTTCGGGCTGGGACAGAGTATTTATGAAAAAAGAATACCTTAGTTGAATATGGCTAAGAGGTTCTCTCAGATATGGTTTTCTACCTTTTCGAATCTATGAGACTACCTACGAAAAGGGACCTGCTGGATTTTTCTTTTTCGCTTCTTTTAAAACTCTCTAAACATGAAAATATGTCGAGTTTTTCCTTCATCAGACTCGTTAAAACCTAAATGACATCGGAAATCGTCACCATGACGTAATCGAGTTCCTCCTTCCTAGGGCTCATACAATGTACTAGGATGGATTTGTCTGAAGGAAAAAATTATACGACAAGCATATGCTATCCTCTTCAAGCTTGTGTAAAAATAAAGAGGTACTCGCCAGAAATGGTGGGGGAAAATGGAAGTTATTCATCAGTTGTGTCGACAGTATGTCACTCTTGAACATTACACTTATCTGCAATTCGTGTCGGGTTGGGATATCTTCACTTTGTCACTTTGCCTCCATGGGTTTTAGAAATTCGTTTTCCTCTCATTCGATTACCAATCTTGTCAATATGACCTCTGATCCTATTTGATTCAAATGTTGCCAAATTCCAAAGTCGTGTCACCGATATGTTCAAGAGAAAATCCTTCTACAGTTTGTACATTCCCTGATCCTCTGTTTCAGTCTTGGTTAACACTCATATTAATTTTCTCTGTTTCATGTCGATGATGTGGGATTCATTATGAACCTCATTAAATGCATCACTTCCTGTCGACTTCAGCTCATTGTCTGGGAAGTTGATCTAGAGACTCATTTCTAGTACCTTAGAACTTGCATGCCTTAATGGTAAGTTCTTCGCATTCGACGACAAGTCTTCATCATTGGCTTTCAATCGAGTGGTTCCGCGGGTGTTCGACGCCAGATCACTGTTCACATTGCGTGGATTGTACTAGTTGTACCTTGAGAGCCATTGTCATTATTTGTGGCTTCTCTCGCGCCTGTTATCAACTTTCATCATTCGTTGGTAATCAGACGATTTTCCTGCATTTTTTACTTCAACTCATTTATTCACATGCTTGAAATTGTATTTGATCGGGTCGTGACGGAGCACAAGATCCTGGATTCTATTCTCTAGAGTCTAGGTTGTGAGGTGATATGATTTTTCCATGATTGGATACATGTTTCTTTCATATGGATGGCTGCGACCATACCATGAGTCTATGTGTGATCCTTCTCAGATGGGTGGATGTGACTATACCATGATCTCTTTTATGGATGGTTGCGTCCATACCTTGATTCATGTATTTTCATAGGAGATTTTAGTTATGTATATGTATCTATGCTTGATTTTTAGGTCTCCCAACGACAGTGTCTGGTTCCTTTCACGTACTTGTAAAACATTTCACCCCTCACTTGTGTTCGTACTTCATACTTTAGGGGGCATCTGTTACAGAGTAATTTGTCATTGTCCCTGTACTCCCCGTTCCTTGATCCTATAGGAGCCATAAAGTGACCCTTGTGTACTTTTCAAGCATGGAATACATACCCCTGAATCACACTTTGTCTACCAATTAATCTCCCTTTACAACTTTTCTAGAAGATCCTTGTAAAAACATGGTTTTCAAGGTTGGTGCTTTGTCTCAATGTCTGACCCGCGCCGATAGCAGAGATTTGCACTGAGACCCACGCCGATCGGTGCTTTGTCTTCACTAGGGGAATTTTGAGGTCTAAAATGGGCCTCCTAAGGAAATTATAAAATAATAGTGGAAATAATAAAATAAGATTTGATTACAACATCAAATTTTAGAGGAGGGAAAAAAACTACTTTTTCAACTCGTATTTTCAACTTATCTCCCAAATTTTTTACTCAAATTTTATGCGGGAGCACTCGTTGGATGGAAAATTTAATTACTTAGCCAAGGAGAACCCATATTGCATACTTTCAATGGATTCTGCAACACGAAAAATGAGAAATACATGAAAAACGTGATTGTAATCATGTTTTTAATGTATTTCTCATTTTTTTCATGTAGCAGGATCCATCGAAAGTATGAAACATGGGTACTCCTTGGATGAGGAATTAAATTTTTAATCCAACAAGTACTCCCACTCGAAATTTGAGTAAACAATTTAGGAGATAAGTTGAAAATATGAGTTGAAAAAGTAGTTTTATTATTTTATTATTTTTTAATCTTTTTACCCTTTTACTTAAAAAATGGTGAATCATCCCCCATGGTTGACATCATCATCTTGAATCCTATTGGTTCTCATAAAGTTTATTTTGGTTTTACATTTTTCTTAGGAGGCCCATTTTAGACCTCAAAATTCCCCTAATGAATTTTCGACCCACGCCGATCCTCTTTTGGAATTTTTTTTAAATATAAAGGAAGCTTCTGCGACTAGAAGCTTCGCGAGGTGGCGAGTTGGAAGTTTTTTTTGAGCATATGGCCGAGGAATTCCCATTTGGGCTTCTTGTTCACAAGGAATAGGAACTACTCCAAAGGATAAGCTCTTTTCCCATTATTTGAGGGCCCATAACCTCCTCCTCCATTGTTATATAAAGAGACCTCTTTCATCTCTACTACCTTAGTCTGAGTTAGAAAGTTAAAGAGTTAACATAGAGAGAAGAAGCAATCATAGCTTCGGGAGAATAGAGCAAAGTGTGATTTTTTTTGTGTGTTAGGAACATACTGAGATCTTAGACCTTTGTGTATGAGGGTGTCGCAAACGTGCTTGGATACGGACCTGCCGAAGGAGAGCCTCAACATCAAGGCTTGGTTGTAAACTCCCCTTGTCTTTATCATAATAAAATGAAACTGATGTTTATCTTCCACTCTTGTTTACATTTATAATGAGATTTCTAGAATTCCTTGATCAGTTAGATAGGTTGTAATTGTTTTATGTTTATTGTGATTTTATGCTTGTCATGGTGTTTTGATTTTCTGTACAGATAATCATACGTTGGTAGAAGTGTGTATTCAGCTTGAGAAGAGCGACGGATCAACAAACTTCGATGGAAGACGACAACATAGCATCAGAATAAGGTAGGTCATCTTCCTTGCTTTGAATTTCATTTACAATCTAGGAAGGTAGATGTTAGTATGTTCCCATAGTTTCTAGACCCACCCTAGGGCTAGAGGGATCACCTATGTCCATAGAGGGGATTTACCTGGACAACACAACGATATTAACATTTAACTGGCACAATACGAGAAAACTTAAGTTCTTGCGATTATGATGTGCGATGGCACGATCACATCACAACTTAAAATATTTAGTTTATGGGCGCTATCCTCCTGATCTTGCGATATGAAATATGTGATCGCATTGCAACTTAAATGAAATAACTTGCGGGAATTTGTGTGCGCTATCCTCTTGAGCTTGTGAAGTGGGAAGTCTTAAAAAGTAAGGTAAGTCCTAAAAAGTGCGAAGTGCAAAATTGCGGGCGCTAAAAAGGTAAGTTGGAAAATGTGCGAAGCGCGAAATTCGGGCGCGCTAAAAGGTAAAAGGTAAATCTTGAGAAGTGTGATATTTATGACTTGCGATGTGCGATGACGATGTTGCATTGCAACATCGCAAGTTTTGGTGCGGGGCTTAAATGGTAAATATTATAATGTGCGAAGCGCGGTATGCGAGCACTTAAACAGCGAGGAGTGCGAAAAGTGAAAAGTTAAGGAATAAGTGAAAAACAAAGGTTTGTGCATGGTTTGGTAATGCGGTAAGGTATCAGGGTCCCACCAGGTATCGCATCGGCGGAAACTTAAGTTTCGGGTAAGTGCTAAGAGGTAAACCTTAAAAATTGTTGGTTGTGAAGTGCGGGAAAAAGAGGTAGGTAAATACGATGGAAAGGAGATAACGCAAAGTAATTGCTCAAGTACTCTGTTTCTTGTTCTGCTTGAAAACGCCTGCAAATCTGGGACCTGGTCTTTGTCCTTTCCTGCAACAAAATTCAGTTTAAGTGTGGGCTGCTACCACTTTATTCATGGCAGTAGTTGGGAGTATTTCCAACAACCACTTCTCCCATAATAATCTCCATTCTCTCCTAGACTGCATTCCTTGTTAAATTCAATAATTTAGGTGCAGTAGAGTCGAAATTTTTGAGACTTTCAAACCTATAAATAAAATACAACACAATATTGAGAGTATACTTTTAAAGAATTTGATAGATTTTTTTTTTGTTAGGATACCTTTTGGTGTGCCATGAAGTAGTGGTTCGTCCATTGTGAGAAGTGTTACTATAGTTACTCTCCAAGGCTTGAACTACAAAGAGGGGCATGGCTACATTATGGTGGGTGTAGATATTGAATGTGTTCGAATAGTTGACCGACGTAATATGGAGCCTTATGCTGCAAAATCATTGGGGTTGGGGATGTTGATGCTATGGGTCTTCAAAGAGCTATGCAAGTTTTTCACCCACGCCTTCTAATCTTCAGTATGGAGAGGCTGCAAGTCAGACAACAAGAAGGGTGGGGACACGACCTGGAGCTTCGTTTGGGCGTGAGCAACATACAATCAGGCAAGTGGCCAAGACGGCCAGCAGAAACTTCTGTCAAGAAGACCCTTTCTATTTCCACAGGCATTCTTCACGACAAAGATCAAGGGCATGTCGTTCAACGTAGCTAAGTTTTTCTATAATCCCCATGGCCAGCCTAAAGCTCACTAGATTATTGCTAAAAAAATTTATTTCACCAAGTTATTGTTAAAAAAAAATTATTTCACCGGGGCTCTCTTTATCTCCATTGATATAGAGCATTTGAAATATGAACAAACCTCCTCTTCCAATTAAAAAAAATTATGTTGAATCCATAACAAAAGTTTCGAAAGACACTGAGGCATTATTGAAGCTATTAAATACTAATATTAGTACACATACAAAGAAACAATTTGTGTGCATTGAAAATTAATTAGGGGAGAGATGTCTAATGTTTTTCAGGGACCAGTAATTGTTATAGTACTGGTCCCATCAACCCACCAAAAATAGACATATATGCAACCAATAATTAAACTAATAAAATAACTTGAAGTTCAAATATATATTAAATTATGTTCAAAATTTCCCAAGTCATTGACTGGGCCCACATGTGTTCATAAATAACCCACAACTGTCCATAAATAGCTTAATAAGTATCAAGATTACAAATCCCAACATTTAAACTAGAAAACTCATAAAACCATTTCTCCTTCCAAAATGGTCAAGTCAATAAGTACAAAAAGCCAGTCACTTCAACCCATCTGATCAGCTCTGATGCTGTGTATGAGAAGTAAATATCAATACCTGCACATAATAAAAAGAAATGTATGTCAACCATAAATGTTGTGTTATTCAACATTTAAACCCATTGTGTTCAATAAATGACACCCACCCCATAACAACATTTAAACCCACTGTGTACAATAAATGACACCCACCCAATAAATTCAATAAATGATTTCCTATCAAAACAGATCAAACACATGGATAAAAAAACAAATTCTCAGCCATTAGATCACATCAAATTCAATCCTGATCACACATGCAAAATGAAGCCATTGCAATCCATGTCCATCATTGTCACCAATAAAATTCAACTGCAAAAAACTATAAAAGAAGTTCAACCACTGTTGAAGTTACATTTTTCAGTTTCAAACTATTCACCAGCCTTGGAGACAATCCAGCACAGAACACACCCAGCCTTGGAGACAACCCAGATAGAACACACCCCAAAACAGAACACAGTATATTCAGGTTAGTTTACATTTTTCTTAAAATTTTATTTTAATTTTTGAGTTTTTATTTCAGCTTTCTTACACTTTTATTTTCATTTCTGAGTCTCAGGTTTCAGTTATTTCTGAGTCTTTATTTCAGTTTTCAGTTTTTTAATGGCAAACATTCATTTCTGAGTCTATATTTCAGTTTTCATTTTTTAGGGTCGTTATAAAACGTAAATGAAACAGCAGCAGCATCAGATAGTGTTTCACCTCTTAACAACATCAATTCACTAGTTAATTCAAGATAAAAAACACCAAAGTGTGCCAACAAGTTTCCCCCCACTAGCAAAATGTTGTAATGTATAAACCGGATCTGAATTTCAGTTTATGACAGCTGTAAATACAACAACAAATCTACCCTATCTTCTTCATTATTAATGCTAAATCAGCAAGACATACAAGTGCTAGAAATTACAAAACCTTGAATAAATAGGTCGCTGAAAACAAATCTGCAAATCTGCAATAGGGACAATTTTTGAGAGTTGGAAACTTCATATAGATGTGTAAAGATGGAAGTTCACGTACACACCATAGCCTCATTCCAAGGCTAAATCCTTACAATCAACCTACAAAGCCACATGCAGGCTCATACATGTGAAGTGTTGCACTCCATGAGTACATATGTCAAGTTTCATGGTGATGTCATACACAAACAAGGTTCCAATAGAAGAATGCCATACAAGCTTGCAACTAAGGTCAAGCAAGAATCTAGTGAAGTAAATTCATTGTGCAAATCCATCATGGATCATCTAGGGGCTGATCAGACACCATGCAACCCAAATCTCTTGAAGCATCCCCAAACATGGTGCAAGCACTGTCAGAGTAATCCCTAAAGCTGAAAACCCAAATAGTGAATGGATGTCTAGCTAATATACACTTGTATCACACTTCATCAAAACATAGAAGATCAAAAACGAAAAGATTGTTTTAAGTTGAAAAGTTACATGGTTTATTTTATACACCTCTTGGGAGCTAAAGAACAATTTCAATCATAGGTATTAATTTCTGTTTTGTATTTATTTTCGGTTTATGGAATTGTTTGATCCTTTTAAGCAAGGTTTCTTGTTCAATGCCAGTTGTTTTCAAATGCATTTGGAAGAGAACAGGAATAATCATTTCCAGTTGCTAGTTTTACATCAAATTTTAGTGATATAGAGCTCCCTATCATGTTGCACCTTTTATATAGGAAGACTGCAGAAGTTAACTATGCACAGATTATAGGAATAACAATGTTATATACAAAATACTAATAAATTTAATGATACTTGACAATTCGAGTAACATTCCATGCAATGCAAAGAAAATAATATCACATAGATTGCCTAATTTAGAGTGCAAAATACACCCTTTAAACTTTTGTTCATTGCAAATACAAGTACACCACATGGCTTAGATGCTCACACATCGGTAACAAATACATTAGTTAAAAAAACTCTTTATAGGTGTCGGTATATATGTGTCTGTGTGTTTACTAAACATCAGTTAAAAAACACCGTGTCCTTTTGCTCTGTAGATACAAAACCTGCAATCTGTCCATTTTGCATGCCTTTCAATCCATCCAGTGACCCACAACCTAACTTTGTTGTATGACTCAAGGGCCTTTACGGGGTATATCAACCACAAAGTAGAACCCATAAAACTACCCAAACCCCAGTTTGTAACATTTGATGGATTCAAAATATTTAGAGTCCCTTGGCAAATAAGTCACCTAGATTAATTGAACTAGTCAATAGAAATGTTTTTTAACAAGTTGATGAATTCAGTAACTATGATCAAAATGTTATGTATCTAAAAAAGAATAATATGAATAAGATGCTAATTTTTTTGGGTGAATGAGGTGGCATTGCAATTGAAACGAAAACATATTATAGATTTCATAAATTCAACACCTCAATACCTGAGTTTTGGTCACAGTTTGTGACATTTGATGGATTCAAAAAATTTAGAGTCACAGTGCACAGTGGAACTTACCCAATCAGTTGAACTTACCCAATTCAGCTTCAGTGTACAAAATGACTTCAAATGACACAAAGATCAGACTGGAATTCAAACTTACCCAATCATTTGAACTTACCCAATTCAGCTTCGGGGTGCATAATGACTTCAAATGACACAAAGATCAGACAAAGATAGAGATTAGATTCTGGAAACAAGTAACCAAAAACAAAACATGAGTAGCTGAGCATAGAAGCCTGTGGAAAATATCTTAGTAGTTGAGCATAGAAGCTGTAGCATTTGAAGTTAACATATATATCTGTAGTAGCTGAAAATAGAAGCTGTAGCATTTGAAGTTAACATATATATCTGCAATTGCTATGCATAGAAGCTGTATTCATCATATGAAAACAATCCTTCTTTTCAATTATGAATAACTAAATGCAATTGGTGCTTTTGCATCCTATAGGTAGTTGCATCCATGGCAAGAGTGATTTATGTCTCTTGCACAAGGAGAAGTGGCAGAAGAGTGACCGGGGGTGCCCAACTGCGATGCACCTCATCAGATGAAGAAAGAACAGGTGATGTCAATGTCACCATTGCTCCAGGAAATGTTGTTGACGATGAGCATGTGGCTGAAGTTGATGTTGTGGCACCATCAGCCACAAAGCCACCGTCAACCACAGTCCAAGGTGAAACTTCAACTAAAAATATCAGCGCTATAAGAGGTTGGACAAAAGAAGAAATGTTAGCTGCAATTGACGACATAGAGTTCAATGTATATTCTATTCGGGCATCTGCAAAGAAGCATACTATTCCCCCTTCATCAATACATTATTGGATAAATGGGCTGACTCACACCAAACATAGAGGGCCTGTTACAGTTATGACTGAAGAGGAGGAGGCCGAGGCAGTTGAGCGGTGTAAAGAAATGGCCCAATCGGGACATGGGCTAGAGTTGATACAACTCAAATCTACAGTTGCTCAAATCTGTCAAGGGAGGCCAAACCCATTCAAAGATGGGTTTCCTGGTAAATCATGGTGGTTTGGATTTAAAAAAAGGCATCCAGACCTTGTATTGTGTAGAGCTGAGGGCCTTGACAGAGACAGAGCATTAAATTTGCGCCCTACAGTTGTATGTAAGTTCTATGACACTCTTTCTAGTGCATATGATAAACATTCTTATGCTGTAGACCATATATGGAACTATGATGAAACAGGTTTACAGGCAGGAAGGAATTGTGGCATGAGGGTAATTGCAAAAAGAGGTAGCCAAAACATGCCAAAGATTTTGCCTAAGAGCAGGGAATGGATAACCATTTTATGTTGTGTCAATGCAATTGGTGCTTCAATCCCAGGATTTTATCTTTTCAAAGGTAAAAATCAGCTGAAAAATTATATACAAAACTGTGAACCTGGAGAATGCATGGCTGCACATCCCCATGCATGGATGACTAAAGAGCTGTTTTTAAATTGGCTTTGCCACTTTGCTGCATCTGTGATAGGTGGTGTCTCACCTAATAACAAACACCTGTTGATATTAGATGTCCATGGAAGCCACATGGCTCTACAAACAATTGAGGAAGCATACAATTTGGGCATTGACTTTTTAACATTGCCCGCTCATACCACTCACAGATTGCAGCCACTTGATGTTAGTTTGTTTGGCCCTTTCAAAAACTATTTCAAGTCAGAACGTGCTGCATGGATGGCAAAGAATCCATGGGTTGAGGTCAAAAGGTTCGAGTTAGCAGAGCTTGCAAGTAAGGCTTTTAAAAGGGCTCTGACACCATCAAATATCAAGGCTGGCTTTAGAAGGACAGGAATATGGCCACTAAATTATGATTCTCTTATGCATGATACTGCTTGTAGCTAAGCTTTCCATGTGGATGGTCAGGAAGAAAGACAGGAAGTGGAAGAAGAAGTAAGTGAACATGATGATGTGGTTGCAGCTGATAATATAATTTCCCTCTCTCAAGGACAGTTATATGCTGATGATGATGAGCAGATATGTGAAACACAGTATACTTGTTAACAAATTGATGGAAACACTGTTGAACATGCAGTTGAGAATGCAGATTTTGTTGAAACAGAAATTGTTGATATTGTTAATGCAGATTTAGTTCAAAATGAAAATGTTGATATTGTTAATGCAGAAAATGGAATTGCTGATATTGGGCATGAAATTGAAAATGACCAATTGTCATTTCCTAGCCAAGTAAACCCACCATCATGGCTGGCAGAAAACATGATTAATTTGAACGCCCATAGTGTCTCGAGAACCAATGAACAAAGCATGAACATGCCTTCACAAGTGGCTGAATTGAATAGTGAAATTGTTCATTTTTTTGTGGACAATAGATCAATGGAAGAATATGGAGGACATAATGAGGCAGTAGATGAAGAAAACAATATAGTTCAATCAAGTGCCATGGATACTGAAGTGCCAAGCAATGACATGCAGGTGGGAGGGAGGGAGAAGTTACTTGGGCAGTTCTTAAAGCTACCAATAGAAAGAGTGTCAATGAAAAAGAAGCAAGGAACAACCAATAGTCTTCGTTTGGGGCGAAGTTCATAGTTACTCACCTCTGAAGACTATATAAAGCTCCTTGTTGAGTCTGAAAATAAGAAAATGGAAATTCAGAAATTAAAACAGAAAAAAAAAAAAAAAGATCAAGCCAAGGAGAAGAAGGCAGCAAGGGCTATTGCAGCACAACGTCGAGCAGATGAAAGGCTTGAAAGAGAGAGAGCAAGGCAAGAGAAGGAGCAACAAAAACTAATCTCAAGACAGGAAAAGGAAGCAAGGAAGGCTCAACAAATGCTTGAAAGGGAACAAGGGTTGACTCATATGGTTGACATAAATGCAAGCACAATTGATGAGAATGAATCCAGGAACATGTCCAACACATTGGAAAACATTGCAAATAATACAACATTATTCCAAGACCTCATAAACATTCAAGTTCCTCACTATCAAAATCGGGGTTTACCCACTTTCCTTATTCCTACCACAAGAGGTCTGAATTCAATGTATGCTCAGCACACACCTCCACTTAACGCAAGTATGAGGTACGGGTACTCAATTCCTCCATGGTTGGAAGGGACAAATTGGTCTCAATTATATGGCAGCAATCAACCACCACCTAATCAAGCCTTCTTGGGAAGGCCAACCTACTTGGCTCAATCAGGCAACTCAGGGTTTGGCACTGAAGATTCTCAAGGCCATAAAGAATAGGAGTGTTAAATGTTTTTTGATGTAACCACATTATGATGTGGATTTTTGGATGGACTCTATGTTTGGACTTTCATATCTTAATAGATCTCAGACTTTCTTTCTACTACACTAAGTATAATTCATAATTCATACTTAAGATTTCCTTTCTACCACACTAAGTATAATTCATAATTCATACTTCAGATTTCCTTTCTACTACACTAAGTATAATTCATAAATAACAGAACTACAACAATGCAAAATAGAAATGAACAATGAAGTCTGCAATGCAAAACAGAAGCATGATTTTCCCTATTCAGCTTCATCTCTAGATATAATTAATCAACAAAATAATAACATCACATAAATTATGAATAACATGGGAAACTTATCAATTAAAACTGCACACACAAAACAAAATCATGAAATTTATTTGTTAGGCATATTTAATCAGAGCTTTTTATCCATGATAACAAATGTATCCCGTGTGCATTTATGTTGTCCTTCACATTTCCTTTCTACCACACTAAGTATAATTCATAATTCATACTTCAGATTTCCTTTCTACTACACTAAGTATAATTCATAATTCATACTTCAGATTTACTTTCTACTACACTAAGTATAATTCATAAATAACAGAACTACAACAATGCAAAACATAAATGAACAATGAAGTCTGCAATGCAAAACATAACCATGATTTTCCCTATTCAGCTTCATCTCTGGATATAATTAATCAACAAAATAATAACATCACATAAATTATGAATAGCGTGGGAAACTTATCAATTAAAACTGCACACACAAAACAAAATCATGAAATTTATTTGTCAGGCATATTTAATCAGAGCTTTTTATCCATGATAACAAATGTATCCCATGTGCATTTATGCTGTCCTTCACATTTACTTTCTACCACACTAAGTATAATTCATAATTCATACTTCAGATTTCCTTTCTACTACACTAAGTATAATTCATAATTCATACTTCAGATTTCCTTTCTACTACACTAAGCATAATTCATAAATAACAGAACTACAACAATGCAAAAGAGAAATGAACAATGAAGTCTGCAATGCAAAACAAAAGCATGATTTTCCCTTTTCAGCTTCATCTCTAGATATAATTAATCAACAAAATAATAACATCACATAAATTATGAATAGCATGGGAAACTTATCAATTAAAACTGCACACACAAAACAAAATCATGAAATTTATTTGTCAGACATATTTAATCAGAGCTTTTTATCCATGATAACAAATGTATCCCATGTGAATTTATGTTGTCTTACTTGTTTTAGATTTCATCCCAAACTATAAAGAAAACTAACAAAAATGAAACCAATTCAATTCAATAAAAAGAGCATGAAATTAGAAGTCTCTTACATGATCACTGAACCATAGTACGCGAAGTGCAAAGAAAATCCAAAATTTCCTTTACAACACAAAACACCTAAGAGTTTGTTATCATCTACAATATTTGTCAACTGGCTTGTTTGTATCAATTTGCAATAATGATATTTTGTTTTCATGTCTAGGATTCTCCATACCTGAAACCCAAAGGCATGCGCAGTTGGCATATGGCCTGATGACAATACTTCACAGATATAAATTATGACCACTAACCATGATGCATTCCATGGATGCCTGCAACTAAAGTGGGTCACATCAAATACTAATCTGCATGGGTGCTCATGTCACTATGCATGTGATAACATAGTTTGTATTGGAGTGAAATTTGATATTATCATGATAATTGGGTGGAACATTCATATACGTTCCTGATACTATTCGACGGCAGAGTTAGTGGGTGTGAGTGGACAGGGATTTGATCTTGCTCTTGGAGGATGATCATGGCCTCCCGTTACTCTTTAAATTACTCTGGCCTATTAGAGTATAGGTCACAGGCCCTATCAAGCCCAAGGCTATAAATTGTTATATGCCATTTCTGAAAATTAATCACGAGTGTTGCCTCAAATAGAAAATACCTGAAGAAAAGCATATTCTTTCTCTCCAGAGAGACCTGTAACGACATTCAAGTATACATTTACAAGGTTTAGGAACTGGAGTGGAGAAAACTATGAGAATAGAAGAAAATAAAGCCGATTTTAAAAACCCCAAGTTTAACCTAAGGGTTTAGGAAGAAATCCAACAGCACATAGCCATACCCCGGAGCAGTTATTTATGCTTGAGGCTACCAAAAAATTATGGCAAAATGAATTCAAAATTCCTAGGTACATCCAGGAAGGGCTTGAAAACTCGAAATAAAAAATTATGCCAAAATCCAATACTCTTTATGGAATAAAAAGAGCATGAAATTAGAAGTCTCTTACATGATCACTGAACCATAGCACGCTAAGAATAAAGAAAATCCAAAATTTCCTTTACAACACAGAACACCTAAGAGTTACGGTTTTAAACAAGAAATGAGACTATAATTAACAATTACAAACCAGAAATGAGGCTGTAATGAACAAATAGAAGCTGTCTTCAACAAATAACTACCTTTTCCTTCACACAGAACAATAATAACAATGCTCGATGGATAATCTTGTAAGCATTTACAAAACGAATAATGAAAGACACATACGTACAGTAATATACACTATATCATCACAGTATCAAAAGCCGACGCTCTGTTTATATGGAAAACATGAAAATCATTAAGGAAGACCCAGCAAACTAAGAAAACCCAGCGAAATTCCACAAAAGAGCTAAACCCAAGAAAACGAGAACAGTTAAACATAATTCCACCGAACAGCGATTGAAAGTGTTGATAAACACAGTGAGCAAGTGTTAAACAACACAGAGCATGATTGGTAGGATTCACAGAATCCTACCAGAGGTTGCCGAAGGTTCGCCGCCACTGAGGATGCAGAGAAGCCGCCACAACGCCGAAAGAGAACCCCGCCATCGCCAACGCCAACCATGGAACCCTGTACTTGCAAAAATACAAGAAAATCAGTATTTTATCAACAAAAATGGCATTCTCTCAGTAAAAAATAAAAGAATTGCAAAAATACCTGAAGAATTTGACCAAAAAGAGCAAACGAACCGAAACCTTGGCGGTCCAGCATCAGAGGAATGGCGGACACAATGATGGATTTCGCATTCAAGAACAGGAACGGGCGGCGAGCTACAACGTCCAACAACCAACAAACACATAAACCCAACAAGATCAACAATGCGGAACCGACGAACAGGGTTACCAACTGCAACAAACAACTAACCAGCAATGGTGGGCATTGAAAGGCATATGCATTAACAAGAAATGGCAACAGGTTGCGCAGGTTCTGGAACCCGCAGAAACCACCACCGGCGGAGCCGAATGCCCACAGACCGGTCCCGAGCAAAAATGAACGGGAGGTGATAGACATGGCGGTAAAATCGATTTGCAAAAACCCTAATTCGTGTTAAACCCTGCGCATTGAATATTGTCACCAACCCAACACGTGGCCGGTCCGAGTGGGCAGTTGTCGTACAGCGTCCACGTGGTTTTCGTGACTGATCGCTGAGGTGGACGGGAGGGCGCCCAACAACTGGCATCCCTCCCCTAGGTCGATAGATTTAAAATGTCCACAACCCACTGAGTCGGAAATCCGCCTCATTTCAAATTTTCAACTAATTCCCTCCACCATGTGATTTTTGTGTTTGAAACTGAGTGTGGAGTGGCATTGATTGCACACTCATCGACGTCTTATCACCACCCTTTTACATAAGTCTGAACCATGGATTGATTCCAAAACTCGGGGGCGTCAAGTCATCCCGCAAATGGAGGAAACAAACATTGTTTGGAGGGCTGGAGTCCCTGTCATCATTCGCGGTACCAGAGTCTTTTTTGGACCGGCGACAATTTCTAGGCATGTATGCATAACCATGTTTACTGGAACGTTAGCGCTTCACATCGATGGATGACCCATACCATCAGATGGCCCATACCATGTTTTTGTATGGTGAATGGCCTCTATTGGGTGCATTAAAGTACAGATAGCAAGCTGGTTATTGCTTGCAGTCTTAAAGGCCTTAATTGTAGATTTTGTGGAGGAGTGGCTTTAAAGTTTTTGGGGGAAAAAATATATTTGAGATATTTTTAAAATAGAAATAAAAAATGCAATTTCTTGGTTGTATGTCAGCTTATTTGATTTTTTTAATATGTATGTTGAAAATAGTAATGAAAAATTTATTCTTGATTTGTGTCTTAGTCATGAAACAAGAAACAATTAACTCATGAACAGGAGTTGGAGATTCGCTATTGTATGTCTCGAAGTGTGAGTTATATTTGAAAAGGGACAAGATAGACAACTTCAAGTTCTTAGTTGAAGAGTTGTTTTGACTCAATTGACAAGTTGAACTCAACTTGTATAATTCCAAATTTACACTTAATGCAACATATATTTTTCAGGATATAGGTTATTTAATGTTAATGGGTAGTATATGCCAACTATTAGATTTAAATTTTTTTAAATCTAACTGTGAACATATATATCTTACCATCATTAAATAACCTATGGCCTGAGAAATAAAGCTTATAAAGAGAAGAAGTCACATCATTGTACATAATTGATGAGCACAAATTTTGTGTGAGACCTCGTTGTGAGAAGATTGTACTTAGGAGCAGCCTATATGCAGATCTTAGACAGAGAATTTCATTGCTGAAAGTGAGCTAAGATTTAGGAATTAATTTTTAAATAATAGGGGCTACACGCCTTAAGAAATAGGATGCATACAATGCAAGGAAATAGGGAGCAGAGGTCAAGTTTTGGTAGGGAGGTTTCTAGTTTAGTTGAAACAGAGATAGGTGTATTCTTCATTGAAATAGCTGTCTTGTAAAGAGATCAATCACTCTATTCTTCTTTCAATAAAATTTTACAATTACTAGACGCTTTCAGGTTGAGTTCCCTGGAAAATGTTGTGTGATTGCGTTTCTAATTTGTTTCAATTCAACTGTAAATTTATAAGCAGAGAAATTACGGGTCTTAGTCAATGAAGCCTAATAAAATCCATTTAGTTAGTTCACCATACAATTCCAAAATTTCAAAGAAATTTTACTTTACAGATATTTTATTTTAATATAGAAAATATGTTTTATTTACTTCATCAGAATTTCAAAAATAAATTACATAACAAATATTTTATTTTAAAAAGAAAATATATTTTATTAATAAATAAAGAAGAATAACTAACTTATCACTAAAAAAATTAAAAAAGACTAACCATAAAACACTACACTATTGCTGAATTCTAAAAAAATATAAATACCAACCTCCAGAATTAACAATATTTTTTTGAAAGAAACATTTAAAATTTATGTTATCTTACAATTAATTGAAACTTTTCAAATATCGCTGAGAAAATGGCTAATGCAATAAACGCTCGACATAAGTTTTCCAACATTTATTAGAAAACTTTTATCATAACTATAAAATAATGTTAAAAAAATAATAGCTTTTCGATCTTTATCAAAAATAAGGTTTCCTATAATTTTAGTGTGAGAGAAAGGAATCAAGATTGCACTCACACACTATATTATTTTTTTATACTTTTGAAATTAAATTACATCACAGTTAAATAGTGCAAACTGGATTCAAGAAATTCTAAGATACGAGAAGATAAGAGAATGTTGAGAACATTTCTCAATACTACACTCTAATATTTAACGAACCAAATTTGCCTATTTTCTATTGCAAGGGCTATTTCTAACTCTCTCTTTTAAATTTTGTATTATTACATCAATTATATTTCACATATAAATGGTACCAGTCAGATATGGTCTTTACTGAAACTTTTATCTACTTTGAAGTCTATGGATGACTCTTAATGTACAATTGGAGAAATGAACAATTGTCTCCAAACATTGTTGAGGAATTTGTATAATCAACAATATTGACTCACTTTATTCTGTCTAATTACATATACAACTAAAATATTGACTCACTTTATTCTGTCAAATTACATATACAACTAAATGTATTCAAAATTTGAACATACAAATTGACCTCTCAATCATAATATACAAACTTATAATCAATATATACAAAATATAACATAACTAAATAACTATGCTTTAAAAAAGTTTGAGAGGCTCAACAGATTCATAATCACTATGAATCTATTGATTCTTTAGAGACAACATCTAATGTATCTTGAGATACCCTTTGAGTTTTCTAATCAAAGGATCTCTAGCACGACTTTTGCAATTTAACGTTGTGTGTCCATGCCTTCGACAGTAAAAACATTCCAATAAGTTCCTGTTTTTATTGCTTCTTCCTTTGGAAACGAATGCTTGCAATGCGTTGTGTATCCATGTCTTTGGCAGTAAAAAAAATTCCACTAGTTCCTGTTTTTATGGCTCTTCCCTTGGAAAATAATGCTATTTCAACATAGTATCTGATTTCATCCTCTTCTCTTTTTCTAAGAGTGTTGAAATCATTTAATCCGACAATTGACTTAATGTAAGAATAGTATTATCGTAATTTGATGACAAACTATTTAACAATAGAGATTTTGCATCTGCTTCCTCTATTTTGGTACCAATTTCTGCCAAGTGATTCATAATAGATTTCATTTCACTAATGTGAGTAAACAATGATGTTTTGTCCTGCATTTTCATAGCCTTTTCCCCAAATGTTTGACTTAAATGTTCCCATATTTCTGTTGAAAATTTATTCAAATCAATGAAATGAAGCTGGGAATCTGAGAGAGATAATCCAATTATAGATAATCGAGTGGGATCAGTTATAGCCCTTTCTATACCGTTTACTAATCCTCATAAATCTTAAATTTTAACTTTCGAGATATGAAAATTATGTCTATTAAACTTTTCCAGTGCCAAATATTCCATTATTAAACTTTTCCAATGCCAAATAGTCCATTTTAAAAGAGGTCCAAAAAAAAAAAAACTTTTACTTAGTGTCTTAACACTCTACAATAACTGTCTCTCTTTATCTCTTACACACAGACCAAAACTATAATCATTTCTGCCTATCAAAACAATTGCCCTTTCATAATGCGTTAATCAACTATTCGTAGGAATCAATTGGTTATAATTCGAATGCCACAAACAATTTTAATATTAATTCCACTAATTTAATTAAACAATGCTAATTACTAGCATATGGAAGCAAATAATAGACCTAGGTGACTCCAACGAATGGATTTGAATTGCAGAAGACAGACAAAATGAATGAAACGAGCCCGGTGATGCCCAGTCACGAATCTGAGGTGCAAACGGTCCCTTCACGTCCACAGAGGCTTCACGATCACTGCAGCAACAAGCCTCAACAATCCAATGATAGAGATACACAAATACACGCACCATAAATCAGACTGATAGATTCGCCTCTCACAACGATTCTACAAAAACAGACATTAATTATGAGGGCCCTTTCATGAGACGGGGGCTGAACCAGCTCCGGTATTAAGAAAGAATCAAGATTGCACTCACACACCAAATTATTTTTCTATTATACGTTTGAAACTAAATTATATTACAGTTATATAATGCATATAAATTAGATTGAAGAAGTTGGAGGCTGAAAAAAATTGGAAATCCTCCTCTTCAAGGAGATTAGAAATTGGAGAGAGCATCCATTGAACAAGATTTACACACAAATAATTAATTTCTATATCAAATCACACGAATACATTACAATATTTATATTGCTGCTGAGATCCAACTTATTTCACACTAATTCCACTTTTGGAGGGAAAAGTTGAGAGAATCTCTCAACATTCTCCAACAAACCAAACCAATCCCTAATCTTTAGTATGCATCATAAATGAGACATTATCTCAAACACCCCCCCTTAATGCCTACATTACAGAAATGGAAAACACACTAATTTAATACAAACATTTGTGTGCCCTGGTCTTCATTAACATTTGTACCCACTCTGAGATCTCATAGACAACGTTTTTTTCTCCACCATTTTCGAGCTACCATTCAACCCATTTAAAATACATTTGTTTCTGACCAGCAATGTTGAATTTGTAAGATCAAATATTCTTGACACTCCCGAAGAAGAGTCATGACACTGAACTATCCTATGGAAATATTTCCATTTGTGAAATAACCCCTAAGAATAAATTTCAACAGTCTATAGGAAAATATTCTAGGTACAGAATATGATCAGTGTTCAATCCTACAAAGTGACCTTTACACACAAGGATCTCATTGTATAACCTGTAACCGATGCTCTTGAAGCCCGACGCACAATAAGATCCATCAGCATATAACAAATTCACACAATCAAATTAGCCAATTGTTCTCTCGGCACCAAAGAACGTCGAGAACGACTAATTTAAATAATGTTAAATTGTTCAATAATTGGTTCTGCACTACACAAATCTCATAACAAATGTCACATAATATATATCTAACAAATGCACAAGCAGCTTCAATTTCTCCATCAGTGTAGCACCTTCCTCCTGACGATTTGACTCTCCAGCGATTGCAGCCCCTGTATTTTGCAAATGAATTTGCAGCTTCCATTGAACACAAATTTTTCACCGACAAGAACTTCCATAACTTGTCTGAGCAAGTTGGCAAACAAGTGCCATAAGTTAAAATGTTCGAAAGAACTAGGTAAGATAGATTATTACTATACATATATTTACCCATCACAAGTTGATTTAGTTCTCTCGAACAGCTTCAACATGTATTTGAAAAAGGTATTTCAGCGTCTTCATTTAAAGAAATAAGGCAACAGATAGTGTTCCAAACGTTCCTACTCAAGCTTTAAATGCGTTCTTGAATGTCCTCTATTGGTGATTTGGCCATTAGTTTTATATCTGTTGGAAATTCTTTGAGCTTCACGGTTCCATCTTTACTACTGGCTTTCATCTCCAAATTACAAGATTCTGCCCAAATCGATAATCGGCAATGGCTCCAGCCATGGAGGTAGATAAAAACGCACATACTGATTCTGCAAAATGTTGCAGATACTGAAGTTGGAATCGGCGAAAAGAGAAGCATGGAATAGGCGAACGGGACATAAATAATCCACCACAACATTTTATCAATCGGCCCATTCTATTTCAATACCTGATTCAGCTCAAACATTTGATGAGCTTCCACATAAATTCAAGCTATGCGAGTCCTTCACTGAAAACGGCCCTATGTTGTAATGCTCCCTTTCCCTTCTCAGTGTCCAATTAATGCTATGATACAATTGGCCCAAATATTGTATGTTCGAGGCTTCTATATTACCTTCGTTAATACCCAATATACACAAGAGCGCATCAGCAGATCGGGATCGATGGGAACTGTTAAATATTTGCCTGACTTTAGATTTGAGATGATTCTAGACGACCTACCTTTGGAACATGGTCAGACCTCCAAATTAGCCGAGCTGATGGACAAGTTGAAGCATTCAAAACCAGACAGTGTTCCTCCAGTAACATGTATTGTCTCCGACAGGATTATATCGTTTCCATAGAAAACATCGAGAAAGCTCGGAGTTCCGAGAGTATCATTCTGGACGCACAGTGCTTGTGCTTTTTACGACTTCTTCCTTCAACGATCCATGTGCGTTTATAGCAACAACAAAATTCTTCCCGTATCGTAATGAACACACAACACATTAATAAAAACTTCACACAACAAACACTTTATTCACACAGCTCTTACATCTTCCTGGGTACTCCCATGAGGGATTAAGCCCAACCAAGCTCTGATACCATATTAGAAATTGGAGAGAGCATCCATTGAACAAGATTCACACACAAATAATTAATTTCTATATCAAATCACACGAATACATCACAATATTTATAGTGCTGCTGAGATCCAACTAATTCCACTCTTGGAGAGAGAAGTTGAGAGAATCTTTCAACATTCTCCAACAAACCAAACCAATCCCTAATCTTTAGTATGCATCATAAATGAGGCATTATCTCAAACAGACTTGGAGGCTCAAAAATACGATTTTTTTTCATACATGTGCAAATGGGAGGAAAATACAAAATACTATCTGAAAAATTATACATGAAAGTAAAGAGCACACCACCACAGAGAAAATTCAGCAAGAGGCAGTTAAATATTTCGAGAATTTCTTGAAAGCGAGAGAGGGATCTTTCATCACTGATCAAATACGGGCAGTGCAGGAATTTCCACTTATGTTCTCAATGGAGGATAATGAAATCCTCAACAAGGAAGTTAGTATGGAGGAGCTAGAAGTTATTATTAATAAGTTCCAACCGGATAAGAGTCCACGGCTCGACGACTGGACCCCAAAATTCTTCTTACATTTCTCAGACCTATTTCTTAAGGATTTGACAGAAATGATGGAAGAGATTAGAAGGAAAGGACAGATTCTGGATTCCATCAATTCGACTTTTTTGACATTTATCTCGAAAAGGAGGGTGCCTCGACCTTCGAATATTTTAGGTCGATATCTTTGTGCAATACTCTTTATAAACTCACATCTAAGCTTATTACAGAACAGATTAAAAGAGTCTTAGCTGTCCATATATCAAAAAAGCAGTCTGGTTTTTTGAGCAACAGGTTAATCCATGATGTGGTCACTATTGTACAAGAGGTGATGCACTCGATACATAGAAAAAAGACAGAGGCTATCATTATGAAAGTAGATTTAAGTAAAGCATATGACCACATAGATTGGGCATTTTTAAGAATGATTCTCATCAAGATTGGGATGCATAGAGATGTGGTTGAATGGATGATGGGATGTGTATGCAATACTGAAATGGCCATTATGATTAATGGATCGGCTTCTTGGTTTTTTAAGCCCAGGAGGGGACTGAGACAAGGTTGTGCATTGTCACCCCTCCTTTTTATGCTAGTCATGGATGCATTAAGTAGAAAAATCATGGTGGAAAACCCTTTGAGGTTATTTAAAGGAATCAAGATCTATTTTACACGGGAAATCACCCACAACCTATTGGTTGACGATGTGGTGATGTGTTCTATGCTGATTTGTAATTGTTGGGAAACGCTTTAACATATCTTCCATATATTTTGTAAGGCATCAAGCATGATTTCTAACGAATTAAACTCGTGCATATATCACTCTGTGGGGGATCCTACATTCATTGATCAGATTGTGACATTTTCAAGTTCAAAAAGAAACCTCTTTCGGAGGGGCTAACATATTTGGGTTTTCACCTTAAGCCAGCATAGTACAGAGTCTAAGACTGGATATGGATCATAGATAAATACCATCGGCGAATAAATGATTGGTCTCATAAGCATCTTTCCAAGGGAGGAAATTTGATCCTCATCCAAGCAGCGTTACAACAGATTTCAATATATTGGGCTCATTTATTTCTTATTCCCTCTACCATCACTGACAAGATAAAGGCCTTGATGGCTAATTTCTTATGGAATGGTAAGCAAGGCGAGAAGAAATATCATCTGGCAAGATGGGATATGCTTACCCTTCCTAAGGATCGTGGGGGCTGGGGAATACTGAATGCAGATATGTTTGGAAGAAGACTACTAATGAAGTCTTTGTGGAGAATTTTCTATCAAGAAGGCATTTGGAAAGACATCATGTGATATAAATATTATAAAACCAATGATCTTGATGATACTTTCTTCGCGGGATGGCAGAAAGCCGATAGAGAATCTTATATTTGGAGGAGTTTCACAAAAATTTGGCCTGCCTTCATAAATAACCTCAAATGGAACTTTGGGAATAGACAAAGAATTATGATTGGTGAAAGGAATATCAGAGGATTCTCGGACAACGTTAGACTTGGGAACAGGTAATTCAATGTTTGCATAGGACCTGGTTTTTCTGCATTTCTCAGCTCATAAAAACATGGCAAGATGGCATCCTGATTTGGATTGGTGCAGAGGAACTGGGTATAGAGGATCATTTAAGAGATGAATGGAGATTCTATATGGAAGCGGCAAGAGGCATGGAATGGAATAGTTTAAATGCAGGAGTTAGGATTGTCTGGGGCGGTAGTTTTCTAAAAGGAAATATTATTATAAAAGAAACATATTGTAGAAATTTGCTGAATAATAATTAATTATCCACCGAGACTATCCTGATCACATACAATTCGAATTTATATGCAACACATAATCTCTTCCACTCAGATCATCAAACATGCGGAAATAAAATCAAGCGATAACACATCAAATCATCATACACATTAACACAGTATGTATGGGGAAAGCTTATAGCTGAAAACCCCGCAACTATTGTGTATATTATAATGGAGAAATCATGTAAAAAACTCAGTACAATACTCCTCACAAGTACTCAGTACTTTCTCATAAAGTTACACACAAACTAGCTCAGTTTTGAACAGGTTACTGGTTCAAAACTCACCGCCAATTGCCTTGCCTCTATTGCGCAATCCAGGCCTGTCTATATAGAGATCCAAGGTTCGAATCTCCTTGGCTTGACAGCGCAATCATCATGGGCAATTCCTCCAAGTGTGGTGCAAATCTCATGCACAACTGATGTCGCCACTGATAGCTAACTCCACCCTTTCATCTACCTCTTTCACTGGTCTCCACTGAACTGATCATGCACTGTAGTGAACTGATCTGTTCTTGAGTTGAATAATGAGTTACTAATTAATGAATTAAATAATATTTAATTCACTCCACTCATAACTAATTGATTAGCTAGTTAAACTAATCTCAACCAGTTCAACTAAGTTAAACCGAACACAACTCCACTAGCTGTCTCATTAACTCCACCAAACTTTTGCCACTGAAGTCCTAACTGAAGTCAACCATGCATGAGCTCACCAAACCCTAGGAATAGCGTAATTCCTCTGTCAGATGCATGAGCCACTTCCAAGGCTCGAACTGAAGTGCTCCAAGAGAGTAAACTGAAGTTTAGAGTCCAAATATTATTAAGGGTAAATAATATTTGACTTCCCTATTTTAGGATAGGCAGTCTAAATATAGACTTCGACCTATAGGTCAAAAAATAGAGGTCCATCTATTTTTACCAACATGACCAATACTCCAAGAATAACATACTGCAACCCCTGGACCATGCTCCATATGTCTAAAAATAGACATAGTCTAAAAATAGACTTTGCGCCAGAATTTGCCTGCGGGCCCACTTAGTGAAGGAGACTTCATTTCACTAAGCTCCATCATCTTGCTGCATTCTCAACACTCCCTCTCAGCAAGATATGGATTATCTGCAATCCCTATCCTGCCTCTGTGGAATTCGAACTTGCTCCTGGTGAGCGCCTTCGTCAGGATGTCGGCATCCTGATCCTCCGTGGGAACATATGAAAGCATCATGATCCTCCGCTGAACACAATCTCTGATATGATGGTACCTGATGTCGATATGTTTGGACCTATCATGAAAAACTGGATTAGCCGAGAGCTTGATGCAGCTCTGGTTATCACAGTAGATCACTGTAGGCTCCAAATGCAACCTGAACAAACCTGCGAGGATCTTCCTCATCCAAATAACCTCGCATGCAGCCAAGCTAGCTGCCATGTACTCGGCCTCTGCTGAACTGAGTGCCACGGATCTCTGCTTCCTGCTGTACCAGGAAACTGCTGTCGACCCAATGCTGAAAACTCCTCCAGATGTGCTCTTCCGGTCCGTTGGACTCCCTACCCAATCTGCATCAGTGAAGCCAGAAAGCTTCGCTCCATCCTCCTGTCTGTACCATAGACCATATCCTGATGTGCCTCTAATATAGCGCAATACATGCTTGCCTGCCTTCCAAAAGAGCTTGGTAGGCTTAACCATAGCTTGCGAAAGCTGGTTAACTGCATAGCATATATCGGGTCGTGTATTGACCAGATACATAAGCGACCCCACCAACTGTCGATAGACAGTGGCATCCACTACCTCCGCTGAAGTAGCATCCTCCTTCCTCCAACCACCAGGAAGAGGAGTGTCAACAGGCTTGCGGCCTTGCATGTTGAACCTCTCCAGAATCTCCCGAGCATACTTTCCCTGAGAAACAAACAGTCCTCTGCTGTGCTGCCAAATCTCCAATCCCAGGAAATAATGAAGGATTCCCAGGTCCTTCATCTCAAACTCTCGTGCAAGATCCTCCTTGCATGAAAGTATCAACTGCTCATCGCCAGTCAAAATCAGATCATCTACATACAATACGATGATCAACAGCTTCCCCTACACCACAATCTGGTACAAGTTAGGATCCGCCTCACTCTTGGAGAATCCAAGCCCGGTGAAGTAGCTATCTATCCAAGTGTACCAAGCACGAGGTGCTTGCTTCAGCCCGTACAATGCTCTCTTGAGTCGGCACACATGCGACTCACTGCTGAAGATCTCAAAACCTTCAGGCTGCTCTATGTACACCTTCTCCTCAATGACTCCGTTGAGGAATGCAGTCTTCACATCCATCTGATGAATGTGCCACCCCATTTGCGCTGAGAGAGCAAGGATCGTCCGTATGGAAGAGTACCTTGCGACAGGTGCAAAGGTCTCCTCATAATCGATCCCCTCGATCTGTGAAAAGCCACGGGCGACAAATCTCGCCTTGTACTTCTCCACACTCCCTTCAGCTGCCTGCTTCACTTTGTAGATCCATCGCGAACCCACCACTGATTTCCCCACCGGTCTTGGGACAATCTCCCATGCACTGTTCCTGACGATCGAATCATATTCTTTGATCATGGCATCAACCCATGCGGGTTCCTCCACAACTTCCTCAAAAGAGGATGGCTCTGTCACAACACATTGACTCACAAGAGCCATGTATCCAGTGTACCGATCCGGTGACTGTCTCTGTCTGCGCTGTGCTGTAAGTGGTCCTACAACCTTCTCTGCATCCCGAGCCAGTCGCTCAGCTTCTGTAGTGCGCATGCGCCCTCTGATGGTTGGCGCTGCCTGGGTGGTTTCTTCCACCTCCTGAACCTCCTCCTGTGGCTGATCCACATCCGGAAGCTCCTCCTTAGGAACTAACAGCTCCTCATATGCATGCAAGTGTAGCTCCCTCTCAAGCGAACACTGCATGGCTTTCTCCTCCTGAAATTTTATATCCCGTCGCACAACAGTCTTGCGACTGTCTGACAAATACACCCGATAGTTGTGAGGTGTATCAGTGTACCCCACAAATATTCCAACCTCGGCGGTTGGATCCAGCTTCCTTCTTGCATCCTTCGTCACATGCATGTAGACAGGAGAACCAAAAATCCGCAAATGGGAAATATCAGGCCTCTTTCCAGAATAAGCCTCCTTCGGTGTACTCATGCCAAGAACCTTGTGAGGACAACGGTTCTGCACATACACTGTTGTATTGCATGCCTCAGCCCACAAGTGAAGGGGTAGGCCCTGATCATGCAACATCGCCCGTGCAACACCCACGATCGTTCTGTTCTTCTGCTCAGCCACCCCGTTCTGCTGTGGGTTATGGGGTGCGATGAGCTCTCTCCGAATCCCTTCTGCGCTGCAGAACTCCTTGAATTCAGCTGAGATGAATTCACCACTGTTATCACTCCTTAGAGCAATCACCTTCTTCCCCGACTCCTTCTCGACCAGTGCTTTAAACTCACAGAACTTCGCGAATGTATCACTCTTCTTCTGCATGAAGAAGATCTAGCACTTTCGAGAGAAATCATCAACAAAGATCACATAATACTTGTGCTTTGTTGTCGAAACAACTGAGAAAGGACCACACACGTCTGTGTGAACTCTCTCAAGGATCGTCGTGGCGCGACTATCCTTCTCGTGAAAGGTGGCTTTCACATACTTCCCTAAAGTACACCCTTTGCACTGATCTGACTGCGCAAGAGTGCCCTTAGGAAGCCCAGTAGAAATCTGCTGCAGGATCTTCAAAGCTCCATGGTGAAGGTGGCCCAATCTCCTGTGCCACAGTTCGCCCTCATCATCCCGGCTCACCACTTCTCCCTCCTTGCATGCCATAGCTGCACAGCCATCTACCTGCAACTGATAAAGGTTCTTGGTTCGAACCCCTATCTTCCGGGTCTCTCCAGTAGTCTTACTGCGCAGGAAGGCTTTTCCTTCGCTGAAGACCACATCATACCCCTTATCCTCCAACATCACCACAGAGATCAAGTTCTTCTTCAATCCAGGTACATGCATGACATCCTTCAATACAAAGGGCTTACCAGACTCCCTCTGAAATGATATGGTACCGATACCAGTCGCACTGTATCTACCATCATCGCCCATCTCGATGTGCACACCCAAATCTTTGTCCTCCAGATCTGAGAACAAATCCTGATCTCCCGTCATATGAAATGATGCACCGCTGTCCAAGAAACACACCGATCCTAACACACTTGAAACCAAGCATGCGATCAGTGAAAATTCAAGCTCGAACTATGAAGCCAAAACTTCTCCATTTGCAGATCTTCCCGCTTGCTTGTTCTTCTTCTTCTTTGGACAATTGGTAGCATAATGTCCGTGATCATGGCAGTGAAAACACTTCACTTTCGCCATATCCTGCTTCTTGCCCTTTGCACCAGAATGAGAGGTTTTCTTACCCTTCTCCTTCTTTGCTTTGGCAACCAAAGTGCAGTTTTCTTCATCAGCGCCCTTTGATGAAGATCCATCTCGAGTAGTCCTCCTTATCTCCTCCTGCATGAGATCCGCCCAAAGGCGCTCCCATCCCGGCAGCTTCTCCCGACCATTGACACTATCTTGATATGAGTTCCAAGCCTTCGGAATACCAAGGAGAGCCAGGTCGACCATGTCCTCGTCTTCGATAGTCACCCCCACACTTCCCAGCTCATCTCTGCACTGAGTGAACTTCGTGAGGTATTTGGCGATACTATCGCCCTTCTCCATCTTGATGTTCTTGAGCTTATCTTTGAGCACCAGCTTCCTTTGGTCGCTCTTACTCTGGAATAGATCCGTCAAAGCTTTCCACATTAAATATGGAGTAGCCTTTCCATGCAGGCTGGATACAATATGATCCTTGACGCCATCCAACAGGATCCTTCGACACTTCGCCATCTTCTTTTGCCATGCTTCGACTTCAACAGGATCAGTGGGCTTTTGGAAATACGTATCTACGAACTCCTTTAGACCATTATCTTCTAATACTGCCTCCATGCGATCCTTCCATGCAACATAATTCGAACTTCCTTCAAGAGCATATTCGAGTGTTGAAAGACATTTTCAACACTGGCACCAAGAAAAAAAAACTGCTGCAAAACTTCGAATTCCACCTCAAAGCTCAACCGCTATAGATCGTGAGAACAAATTATTTCTAGCACAGAGATTGACTGCAAGGGGCATTTACCAGACCTTTCACTTTTCGAAGAAAGATGAACCCGGAGGCTACCTGGCCCGCATGCAAACTCTGTCTACCGAAATAAGTTTGTAATCACTATGACGATCAATCTGAACTTCAATAGCTCCGATACCATGTATAAATTTGCTGAATAATAATTAATTATCCACCGAGACTATCCTGATCACATACAATTCGAATTTATATGCAACACATAATCTCTTCCACTCAACCAACTCAGATCATCAAACATGCGGAAATAAAATCAAGCGATAACACATCAAATCATCATACACATTAACACGGTATGTATAGGGAAAGCTTATAGTGAAAACCCGCCCGTGTGTGTGTATATTATAATGGATAAATCATGTAACAAACTCAGTACAATACTCCTCACAAGTACTGCGTACTTCTCTGAGATTACACAAACTGACTCGAGTTTTGAGCAGTTACTGGTTCAAAACTCACTGCCAATTGCCTGGCCTCTATTGCGCAATCCAGGCTTGTCTATATAGAGATCCAAGGTTTGAATCTCCTTGGCTTGACTGCGCAATTGTCATGGACAATTCCTCCAAGTGTGGTGCAAATCTCATGCACAACTGATGTCACCATTGATAGCTAACTCCACCCTTTCATCTACCTCTTTCAATGGTCTCCACTGAACTGAACATGCACTGTAGTGAACTGATGTGTTCTTGAGTTGAATAAGGAGTTACTAATTAATGAATTAAATAATATTTAATTCACTCCACTCATAACTAATTGATTAGCTAGTTAAACTAGTTCAACTAAAATAAACAGAACACAACTCCACTATCTGTCTCATTAACTCCACCAAACTTCTGCCACTGAAGTCCTAACTGAAGTCAACCATGCATGATACCATCAAACCCTAGGAATAGCGTAATTCCTCTGCCAGATGCATGAGCCACTTCTGTAGCTCGAACTGAAGTGCTCCAAGAGAGTAAACTGCTGTTTAGAGTCCAAATATTATTGAGGGTAAATAATATTTGACTTCCCTATTTTTAGGATAGGCAGTCTAAAAATAGACTTCGACCTCTTCGACCTAAAAAATAGTCTCATCTATTTTTACCAACATGACCAATGCTCCAAGAATCTCAAACTGGAATCCCCGAACCATGCTCCATATGTCTAAAAATAGACATAGTCTAAAAATAGACTTTGCGCCAGAACTTGCCTATGGGCCCACTTAGTGAAGGCGACTTCATTTCACTAAGCTCCATCATCTTGCTGCATTTTCAACACATATTTGGTGAACTCGGAAATGCAACATGGAAAAACTGGTGAATGTTGGTTCACCAAATTATGGAAGGTCAAAACACAAATCAAAATAATAATATTTTTATGGTGTGTGTGGAAGGAGAAAAACTTAACCTGGAAGAATTTAATGAAGAAAGGAAAGATTGGCCCAGGTATTTGTTGCTTGTGTATGAAGGGGGAAGAGGACAATAAGCATATTTTTTACAGCTTTGTATTCTCAACTAAGGTCCGATCCCTATTATGTAATCAATTTCGTTATCAATACTCTCACTATCAAACTGCAGAAGAATGCACAAAATGGTGGCAGGACAAAGGTAAATGCTTTCTTATCATTCCTCTAGTATATCACTGATTTATTTGGAAGATAAAAAATATGATTTTTTTTTAGAATAATAACACAGTACCGGGTTGGATTGCGAACCAAATCATTCAAAGCTGGGAGGCATTAAAAATCCAACAAAAACCTCCCAAAGATCTATCAATCAGAATGAGACCTCATGAAATCAATTATCCGGTTGGATACTTCAAAGGTGCAACACAAAATGGTAGATGCGGATGCGATGCGTGTCTGATGATATCTCTGATATGTCATTACAAACTTCATTGGTATGGTGGGTTGGGTTCTAACACTAGGGCGGAGATATTGGCACTATGGGGTCTTCTATGGTTTACAAAACATCTTTACATTGATACCATTTGGATCTTTAGAGATTCAAAAGTGTTGATTGATTATCTCAATAAGCAAAATCAGTTGGCTCCCATACATCTCTCATCTTGGATTGACAGGATCTCTGAGTTGGTCGGGTCATTCGCCAGCATCACTTTGAGACATGTTTACCGTGAAAAGAACTCGATAGTTGATAGACTATCAAAAAGGGGGTTGAAAGTGTCCATTGGCGAAATGCACTATAATCTATATGATGTTGAAGAGGCAGAGGCAAGAGGTATTGTTAGACTTTATTGATGTAAGAGAAGGTCTAGAAGGTGACTTTGGTTCTGAATATGATATTTTGGAGACATGCACAGGAGGGTTGCGAACACATATAAGATTTACACATAGTTTCTGAGCCCCGGGAATGACTTTTTGTTTAAATGAGAATCGATGGAGACTACTCTCAACTAAATAAAAAAATGTCGTTTTCATAAGACTCTAAAAAATATAACTAATAGAAAAACTAAAAATATTTGATCATTGTACTAGTACATATATATAAACCAAAAGTTTTTCATACTAAAATATAAATTAGATTTAACAAACTCTAAATAGAATAAAATTATATTACAGTTATCTAATGTATATTAAATTCAACAAATTCTAAAATGATATTACAGTTATATAATGCATATTAGATTCAACAAACTCTAAAATAAAAAGAAAATATTGTTGATAGAATTTCTCAAACGACTCAAACATTTAACAAACCAAAACGGCCTATTTTTAATATTTAACAAACCAATTCGACCTATTAATCGGCCTATTTTCTATTGCAGTCTTTATTTCCACTGTGAGATCATTCCTATTTTCCAAGAATTTCCATAATCTTACATGTAAAATTAAAATTTATATATCATACGTTCCGTTTCAGTTGTCAACGACTTCTCTCATATGTCGTTTGAGTCAAATGTCTCTCTCGGAGTAACAAAGAATACAATATTTTAAAGGTTTGTTAGTTTTATTTTAGTTATATATAATTTCTAACATAAAATCATGTGGAAGTGTAATTTAAAAAACTTTTAGAATATATAAATAAATTTAAAGTTTTTAAATTTTTTAAATATTTAAACTATATATAAATTTATAGAACTCAAATTTAATTTTTACGGAATTAAAAAAATGTTTTAATAAAAAATATAAAAAATAAAAATCCAACCATAATATAAACAATATATTAATAAAAAATATAAACAATAAAATCCAACCATTATATAGAAAATAAACTACAGCATTTCAATTAAAATGATTACAACGCTGATGAAAAAAGTAGTAAGAGAAAGTCGTCAAACCAACTTCGAATTATGTAAAATTCAACATTCTAGGTGGAAGGGTGAGTGGTCCCAAAGCCTGAGTTGTTCCTCTAGTTGTCAGGAAAGAAAGCTGCATCTGCTTTCCTTAAATTTGTAGCTTTAGTTTAATCGGAAGACGTGAAAAAAATTAATCTCAAATCTATGGTACCTAAACTAATTCTGTGCTTCCTTGTAACAACTACTGCGAACTACAAATTAATTTAGAGTATATTCATATTAACATTTAATATATCCTCTTTTTTATCGATAACCGAAATTTCTAAAAATTTATTTCTACCTTATTTTATCAAAATGGTGAATTTTTGAAAAACTACGCGTCTTTAGACTACAGCAATTCCGAATGTTTAGCAGTGACTCCCATACTCATAATTATGTTCTGCAGCCAACACTATCCCCTCTTGTTTCTCGCAAAACGTTCCAAGGCTTGTACATATGCTACACATTGGTTATATCAACATTTTTCTCTGTGGCCATATTAAGATACTTGGCATTCGGCAACCAGGCAACAGGGAACATATTCAACAACTTTGCTACTACTGGAGAGTCTCTTGTTTTTAATGTTGGAAATAAATCCTAACCGTTGCCATGAATAAAGGAATGGCAGTGACTCACACTTCATAAAATTTTGATTGACATGAAGGAAAAGCATAAATCCAAGAGCCGGAAGTGTTTTCACGTAATGTTTAGGAAAACCAGACTTTAAGTCTTACCCACCGCATTATTTACCTTTTTTTCTCGCAGGCGTAGCCCGCAACTTTTATGTTTTAACTCTCAAGCCTTTCACCAATGTTAAGTTTCCGCCAATGCAATATCGGCGGGACCCACTTACCTCCACCGCACCTTGCAAACACATAAATTCCTTTGTTATTTCCACTTTCCTTACCCTTCCACCTTACTACACTTTCCAACGTTTAAGTGCCCGCAGCCTGCACTTCGCAACTCTTAAGTTTTAACTTCATACCCCACACTGAAACCTATTTCCCCGCCGATGTGATCTGGCGGGACCCACCAACCTTTACTGCATTTGGAAACCACCACAATCTTTTGTATTTCCATTTATCCCTTTGTTTTTCGTATTTCGCACCTACCATAGTTTAAACCGCATCGCTTCTGCACTTCACAACTTTTATCTTTTACTTTTTGGCCGCCCACAGAGCACACTTCGCAAAGTTTAAGTTTTACCATTGAGTTGCCCGCAAGTTATTTTACGTTGTTTGCGATGCAATCGCAGGAGGGGGCACGTGTCAAGCTCAGGAGAGCAGCGCGAAGCACACATCACAAGCTCATAAATTTAAACAGATAGCGTCCACAAATTAAGTTGTTTGTATTGTGATGCAATGTGCCACGTCACATCGCATATCGCAAGTTTTAAGTCTTTCATGTATCACGCATATGTTAAATATTAAAATCGTAGGTATGCGATTTGCGATAGAGTGCCAGATACGATGTGGTCTCAGAGCCAAAAAATATAAGTTTTTAAGTCCGCAAGTTTGTGTGTTGAACGTTGTTTTGTGTGTAAACAGCGTAAATAGAGCGCAGAACGATTTCGGTAGTTGAACGTCCGATTTGCATTTAATTGCTTTCAATGCTCAGGGTTCGACCATTTTGTATTAAAACCTATGTAATTTCATATTGTTACTGTGATAGAATGAAAAAGAAGTTTCAGTCCTCGTTGTCTGTCTGTGTGTGAATGTTTTTTTCTGCATTATAGCATTCTCTATGTTGTGGGGGAAACACATTTCCTCTGTATTTGTTTTGTTCAATATTTCCAACATAGTATTGAAGCAAGTCTAGGCTCTCAATAAAAGAACAAGCTCTTTTTACTGAAAACGCTAAAAGGTTGATTGTTCGAGAAACATATTTCTCCAGTAGTGAGAAGGCTTCTGTTTTATACAGCCAAGAAGTTTGTTTGTTATATGGTCATAATGGAAGCGGCAAACACAAGCCTGACAAATACACAACTACCACAGTTCAATGGTAAAAATTATTATTATTGGGTCATTACAATGGGGGGTCTGTTTGCTTCACAAGATATTTGGGAGCTGGTGGAAAATGGTTTTCCAGAACCAGCAGATGCTGCAGCGCTTAATGCTTTGACACAAGAAGAATGAGACTTGTTGAAAGATGATAGGAAGAAGGACTCCAAAGACCTCTTCTATATCTTCCAAGCAATACATGAGAGTATTTTCCCAAGAGTTGCAGAACAATGAAGTCCAAGAAGGCATGGGATATCCTCAAGACAGTCTATTAAGACATGGAGAAGGTGAAGACAACAAAACGTCAAATGCTGAGGAGAGATTTTGAAACTCTCTGTATGAAAGAGTCTGATAACATAGACTCATTCTTCACACATGTGATTGGGTGGTTACCCAAATCAAGTCTCATGGAGAGACACTTGAGGAAAGGAGAATAGTGAAGAGAGTGTTAAGAAGTCTACCATCAAGATTTGATGCCATAGTAGTGGCCATAGAAGAGACAAATAATCTCTCACAGTTTTCAGTGGATGAACTTCATGCATCATTGATGTCTCATGAGCAGAGATTGAATAGAGCAACGAACTCCTCATTGGAGCATGCATTCACGACACAAATTTTTTTTGGTCGAGGAAGATCAAACTACCGAGGAAGAGGAAGAAGCCCACACAAAGGTGGAAGAAGCATTCCTGGAAGCACAAGTGGAAGGGGCAGCAACCAAAACTCAAGCCAAAATCAAGCACAAGGACAGAGGTATGATAAATTCCAAGTCCAATGTCAGTATTGCAAAAATTATGGGCATTATGCCAATGAATGTAAAAAGAAGCAAAATGATATGTGTAATAAACCAAATGTAAATTTTATAGGAGAAAATCAGAACCAAGGAAATGTGCTTTTAACTTGTAATGTAGTACAAGATAAACAAGAAGATGTATGGTTCTTAGATTCAGGTTGTAGTAACCATATGACTGGAAACAGAGCAATGTTTGCCAATCGGGATGAAAATGTGAAATCTGAAGTGACAACGGGGAGTGGTAGTAAAGTCTCTGTCATGGGAAAAGGAAGAGTAAGAACACTAACAAAGAAGGGAGAGAAAAAGTTCATACCAAATTTCTATTATGTCCCTAGTATGAAATGTAACCTTCTAAGCATTGGGCAGCTCACGCAAAAGGGCTACAATGTTTTTTTAAAAATGATGTGTGCACAATCATGGATATACCTCAAAGTAAAAGAGTCATTGAAAAATTGTATATGACAAGCAATAGAATGTATCCTCTCAAGATCAGATCAAACTTGAAGGAAGGAGGCAACGTAGCAGCTGTAACACAAGAAATCTCCAAATAAGAATTGAAAGATGAAAACTAGTTATGGAATATGAAATTTGGAAATCTCAATTTCGGAGGTTTGAAATTGTTGCACATAAAAGGAATGGTAAGAGGATTACCACTCATAGAGAAACCAGACAGCCTCTGTAAAGGCTGCATCTTGGGCAAACAACACCCTTGAAGGCTGAGAATCATTTCCAGTAGGAAAGAGTATAAGGGAAAAGGCACCCTTTGAGATTTTCCACTCAGATTTATGTGAACCAATGCAAACGCCATCATTAACTGGCAGTCATTATGTTTTGACATTTATAGATGATTACACAAGAAAGACATGGGTTTATTTTTTGAAACAGAAGAGTGGAGTGTTTGAAAAGTTCTACCACTTCAAATCTCATGTTGAGAAGGAAAGTGGACACTATATAAAAGTGTTGAGAACTGACATAGGATGAGAGTATACCTCCAAAGACTTCCTATGTTTCTGCAAGGAGCATGGAATACACAAGCAATTTACCACAAGGTATACACCGCAGCAAAATGGTGTAGCGGAAATAAAGAATAGAACCATCATAGACATGGTAAGAAGTATGTTGAAGGCAAGGCATTTTCCAAATGAGTATTGGGTAGAAGCTGTCAATTGTGCAGCTTATATTTTAAATAGATGTACAACCAAAGCTATTATGAAAAGAGTCCCAGAAGAATCATGGAGTGGAACAAAGCAGTTTGTCACTCACATGAGAGTATTTGGATGTGTGGCATATGCACATGTCTTAGATCAATTAAGGAAGAAGTTGGAAAACAAGGGGGAGAAGTGTATCTTTGTTGGATACAGTGATGAATCCAAGGGCTACAAACTCTATAATCCATCAACCGAGAAAGTTATAATCTATAGAGATGTTCAGTTCATTGAAGAAGAAGCTTCCAATGGAAGTTTAGAGAAGACGGTGAATGTGAAGACATGTATGTCTCAAGAAGAGTAAGAGGAATGGACAGCATCAAATAATTCCTCCATAGTGGCTCCTCCTCCACCCACACAAGCACAACAAACCACACCGCAAGCAAGCAATATAACAGCCTTGAGAAATCAAGGAAGTGCTTCTCGAAGCACACGACATGGATCAGCAACTCCCTTAAGTTCAAGTGAAACTCCAAGAACATCTTTAGCAAATACAAGAAGACCAAGATTCAGAAATTTAAGTGAAATTTATGAGCAAGAAGAAGCTAATAATAATGTTGGTCTGAATTCTTTTTTTGCATTGTTTTGTCATGTTGATGACCCAATCCATTTTGAAGATGTTGTAAAAGAAGAGAAGTGGATTGAAGCAATGAATGAAGATATAAGTGCAATAGAAATAAATGACACATGGGAGTTAGTGGACCTCCCACAAGGAAAACAATTCATTGGAGTGAAATGGGTCTATAAGACCAAAAACAACGCTGAAGGAAAGATAGAAAGGCACAAATCAAGACTTGTTGTGAAAGGCTACAAGCAACAACAAGGAAGAGACTATGAAGAAACATTTGCACCAGTTGCAAGGATGGAGATAGTGCGGACAATGTTTTCCATAGAAATATAACAAAAGTGGAAATTTTATCAAATGGATGCGAAGTCAACATTCTTGAATGGAGTGTTGAAAGAGGATATGTATGTTGAACAACCTCCTGGCTATGAAATTGAAGGCTAAGAACACAAAGGATGTAAGTTCAAGAAATCTCTTTATGGGCTGAAGCAAGCACCAAGAGCATGGCACAGCAGGATTGATGCTTACCTGATGGATAATGGGTTTGACAAGTGTGATGGTGAACCCACACTCTACATTAAAAAAAATGACGGTAAAATCCTTATTGTTGGTTTATTTGAAGATGATTTATTTTTTACAAGCAATGATGTTTCTCTCATTGTTGATTTTAAATCAGTCATGAAGAGTGAATTTGAAATGAATGACTTGGGTTTATTGAGATACTTTTTGGGGATACAAGTAAAGAAAAATGAAAGGGGAATTTTTATTTCCCAAGCAAAATATGTTGCATAATTTTTAAAGAGGTTTAACATGCAGAACAACAAAGCAGTAGTAACTCCAACTGTCATGGGGTTGAAGTTAAACAATGAAGATTGCAGCAAGAATGTCTATCGGACATTGTACAAGAGCATGGTTGGAAGTCTAATGTATTTGACTGCAACTAGTCCTGATATTATACATGTTGTAAGTCTAATATCCATATTCATGGAGATACCCAAGGAGACACATTGGCAACCAACCAAAAGAATACTAAGGTATGTAAATGCAACAAAGGAGCATGGTGTTCTATACTCCTCAACTAATAATTTTAAGTTGATTGGTTACACTAACAATGATTGGGCTGGAAGTGTAGATGACAAAAATAGCACATCTGAGTATGTGTTTCATTTTGGATCGGGAGCCATTTCATGGGCTTCCAAGAAGCAACCAATAGTTGTATTATCGATAGCAGAAGCTGAATATGTAGCAGCAACAACAATAGCCTATCAAGTAGTTTGGATGAGAAGGATGCTAAGAGATTTATGTCACGAGCAAGAAAAATGAACCACAATTTATTGTGATAACAACTTAGCAATAGCATTGTCAAAGAATTATGTTTTCCACAAGAGAACAAATCATATTGATGCAAAGTATCATTATATAAGAGAACTCATTAACAATGGTTTTGAAGCATTGCAGGTCAGAGGAACAGTTTGTTGATATCTTCACAAAGCCATTGGGACAAATAAGTTTTGTTTGTCTCAGACAGTGTCTAGGAATGATCGATGGAGGTAGTTGTGATTAAGGGGGAATGTTGAAAATAAATCCCAACCACCAACATGAAATAAAAGAATGGCAGCAGCCCATGCTTCATAAATTTTTGATTGACAGGAAGGACAAGCATATATCGAAGAGTCGGAGGCGTTTTCACGCAATGTTTAGAAAAACCAGAGCATAGTCCATACTCTGTGTTTAGTCTTACCCACCACATTACTTACATTTTTGTCTGTAGGTGCAGCCCACAACCTTTATGTTTTAACTCTCAATCCTTTCACCGATTTTAAGTTTTCACCGATGCGATATCGGCGGGACCCACTTACCTCCACTACACTTTGCAAATGCATGAATTCCTTTGTTATTCCACCTTTCCCTACCCTTTTTCCTTACTGTACTTCCCAACGTTTAAGTGCCCACAACCCACACTTTGCAACTCTTAATATTTAACTTCATACCCCGTACTGAAACCTATTTCCATGCCGATGCGATCTGGCGGGACCCACCAACCTTTACCGCATTTGAAAACCACCGCAATCTTTTGTATTTTTGCTTATCCCTTTGTTTTTTGTATTTCACACTTACCATAGTTTAAGCCGCATCGCGTCCGCACTTAAAAACTTTTATATTTTACTTTTTGGCCTCCCACAAAGCACACTTCACAAAGTTTAAGTTTTACCATCCAGCTGCTCATAAGTTATTTTATGTTGTTTGAGATGTGATCGCAAGAGGGGGCACATATCAAGCTCGGGAGGGTAGCGGAAAGCGTACATCGCAAGCTCAGGAATTTAAACAGATACTGCCTGCAAGTTAAGTTTTTTGTATTGCGATGCAATGTGCCACGTCACATCGCACATCGCAAGTTTTAAGTCTTTCCCGTATTGCACATATGTTAAACCTTAAAATCATCGGTTTGCAATTTGCGATATAGCGCTAGATGCGATGTGGTCTTAGAGCCAAAACATATAAGTTTTCAAGTCCGCCAGTTTGTGTGTTGAACGTTGTTTCGTGTGTAAAAAACAGAAACATAGCACAGGACAATTTTGGTAGTTGAACGTCCGATTTGCATTGAATTGGTTTCAATGCTCAGGCTTCAGCCATTTTGTATTAAAACCTATGTAATTTCATATTGTTACTGTGATGGAATGAAAAAGAAGTTTCAGTCCTCTCCTGTGTTTATCACTATCTGTCTGTGTGTGAATATTATTTTCCGCATTATAGCATTTTCTGTGTTGTGGGGGAAACACATTTCCTCTGTGTTTGTTTTGTGCAATATTTCCAACACCTAATTGGCTTCTTTTCACAACAAAAATTTGCGTTCTCCTTCAATTATTCGCAGTTTCCTTCGGATACAACATTCTATCCATTAATTTACATGTTTTTATCAAAATTATATGATAAAAATAAAATGTAGTTTCCTTGATCTATAACATTCTATCCATTAATTTACATGTTTTATCAAAATTATATAATAAAAATAAAATATATGTTTCGGCATGTGATAATGAAGGGAGGGCTTGTTTCAGGTATATTCACAACCCACATTTTAAGTTTTGGAGGGAAAATTGGGAGATACAAATGATGGAAAGTTTTTTGTACACAATCTCATACCAAGACTATTGCTACGGTTAGTATATGTAAGCGTGGCAACATATTTTCCACCCATTTTGTTTCGGCCTTGCCTAAATCTTATCTAAATACGGTACAATATCCTACTTGCAGTTATTGTTACAATAAACTTTGAACATTTTATTTTTTAAATATCACAAATTATTTTTCAAACACTTTTTATTTTATAAAGTTTTGACTTTCTAGTTTCAAAAACAATATACTCTCAAATTAATTGAGAGGGGATTATTTTTTAACATTCTTTTTTAATTATCTACACATGTATCTACACACAATAGGATTCAATTTTTGCATCATGTTAATACTCTTATTCTAATTATAATGCTTTGCGACTCATCTTGATGCTAATCCATGATGTTTCTCCTTTAATTGTAAATCATTTCCAAAATATTCCGAACTTATTTGAATGTGGTTACTGCTACAATATTGGGAAGAATGTTTTCATCCAAAATTTATTGAATGAAAAACAATGTTGTTGTGCATCATCCTTCCTATTCACAAAAAATGGTCTTTTTTATCTTGTGTCATAACCATGATAACTTCATAGAATACATGACTTGATGATTCCTCAAACCCATTCAAAACAATGTTCCATAAATCATCTATTTTTATGGTTCTCATTCTAACAACCGAAAATTCACAATTTTTCCCAATCAAAATAGGTGGTAGCTAACCAAAACCATACTAATAAGTGGTGGCACATAAGAACCACTAAGAAAATCCTTTTTTTTTCCTAATACTCAATTACTCATTTTTTGAAATCCTTCAATAATTATAAATATGAACAAAATTTCTTTTCATCAATAAATTTTTTTCTTTTACCTTATTTATCTCTATTTTCTATTTTATTTCCACTTGACTCCTTTCTTTTTTTAATTCAAAGTATCATAAAAGTTTAAAATATACATCTCCCATCTAAATTATTATTATTATTATTATTATTCATCTCTTCAAGTTTCTACTTTTAACAACATTTCTAAAGAATAGATGAACCCTTAAAATAAATAACAAATGGCTCCTAAACAATTATTTCATGAAAAATTTAAAATATAAAATTGATACGTCCTCAAATAAAGGTAATAATTTCTCCATGCAGAGTCGTCAACAACTACAAACAACACTTCCCTTAAACCCTCGATCAGTGGTTCTCCCAACCCAATTTTCATGCAAATGGAAACTCTACTTTGATCACAACAACAACAATTTTTGCGAACAACAAATCAACTTTGTAGGCTTTTCAATGCTCACTCACAATCTCATTATTTTCACAATTTATTTCTATTATGCTCTCCACTCCGTGAACAGTCTTAAATTTCTCCTTATAAATTTGGGTCCCTAGTTTGGGTTATTTGACATCTTTTCGCATTCATCTAAAGGGTTGGATTTTGTTTAAATTTCATTGAAAAATGGATGCAGAGGAAATATTGAAGAGTTTGTGGTTGTGGAGGAAGTCAAGATTTGTTCTAAGACGGTGGTACATTGGCTTTGATCTGGGACGTAAAGCCTTTACGATTCAACATGTTTAGCTTCCTTTACTAGGTTTATTGCCACTTAGAACTCATTACATTGGGTGGACTATTTAAAAATCATGAGAAATTAGTCAGTTACGACTACCTCTCATGAAAATGGTCATAGATGAATGACTTACTTAACGCAGTTGAATCCCAAGAAATGATATGTGAGCTAAGGGCTATTTGGAATTGAGTTGGTAGAACTTTATTTGTTTATGAATCATAATTTACTCGAGAAGATTGATGAGTATATTGGGTGTGTGTTGAAGTTGATATTTCCAAAAGTATAGTAGCATAATTAGTTTTAAAATGGGGGAAATATTCTTTTGTGCAACCCCCGGACTATTAGGGCATGCCTTTTCAATTTGGGTAAATTAAAAATTTTTGGCACATCAGCTGTGATTTCTCCTCGAGGAGTTCCTCTTCAAAAAATGTGGAGAAGATTTGGATTTGAAGAAATGGTAGAAAGTATAGCCCTCAATGAAATTTGGAATCTCTTAGGCAATTGGAATTTCTAATCCAAATTAATACTAAGATATTGTTCAGTGGGAGCTTAGCCTTCAAGACTCATTGAAGATGCCCCTTGCTAGTCCAAATGTAATCTCTAATGATAAACCTTTTCATCGTTTAGAAGTGGTTCATAATGATAGGGTGAAAGGTGATGTAGGGACTCCCTCTCTAATTATACAAGGAAGCAGTATGATGCAGAAAGGATCTGAAGGACCTGGCTAAAGGAGATCCAACTAAAGGTTGACCTAATGGGCCTTTAAAGGAGTTAATTCGAGTCAGTGATGCTTTGGATATTATCAGAGAGGATAGGTTAGTAGAGATTGATGTTGTGGATTTGGGGAAAGGATCAAAGGTTAATAATGCATACATTGCTAATGGGAAGATTGGAGAAGGAGTTCTTCAAAATTATTTATCATCAAAATTAGGGGAAATATCGAGAGTATTTTCCTCTTTAGTCTCAATTTTGGAAAATAAAGTTGAGGATAAGGAATATTTATTGTGAATTAGGGTGAATGCATGAAGATGGGTTACAGTTTTGGGCCAAATGTGGCGATGAGATTTAAAAATTTCGTCTTTTCTCGAATTGAATACCTCAAAATTCACATAAGAATTGTGAATTTGGATTCGAAGTAAAAAGGAAATAAGTGGAGAATTAAGTTGTTGTCCTAATGATATTTTTTGCAAAAAAAAATTAGTGTCATGTAATCCCTCAATTTTCCATTAAATGCAATGTTTGTCCTTGCAAATTTTTGCACATCTTAAGAGGTATGTGCGTGTTCGTGTAGCATAACTTAGTATAAAATGTGTAATTTAATATATATATATATATATATATATATATATATGAATTCCAAGCGGTCGAGATCAAGTGTTTCTTTTGCGATGGATTTTCCAGAATGTAACCGGCTTTGGTACCAACCTGTGTTTTTAGACCATAAAAGTAGAAAGTGCGCAAATTATAAGTATAAGGGTTGTGAACTACACTATTGAAAGTATTACTCTTACTACTAATAACTGTACATAGGTCATTTGCACCAGTTGGACTAGGAAGGAGCTCCAACTGTGTTTCTGGTGGGACTAGGGATGTCTATGAAAGATAGTACCCCAATTGTGTCTCTATTATACTTTGGAAACAAGATTGAAGAAAGAAATACTAATTAATATCTAAATGAAACTGAAAGATAAACACAAACACACAGAATTTACGTGGTAAAACCTTGACAGGGTGTCAAGGAAACCTCCACAGGGCAAGGGATTGGAAACTCTATTAATGCAATGATTCTCCACTCATACAAGCCTCTCGGGCCATCCAATTTAACTTGAGCCTATTTCGTTATTCTAACTTCATTTAGTTACTCAACCAATTAATGATTAATAAGTAATTTTCCCAAAATTACATTATTTACATTTGTTGTCATATTTTAACAAACTCCACCTTGACAAAAATTTTCCTAATCCCTTGCCCATGCCCATTCATCATCTTTTCTGCAAGCCGAGAGAAGTGAGACACCATCTCAGCTTCTCTACTGTAACTGGCTTCATGAATATATCTGCATGATATTCCTATGTGCGGACCTTCTTGAGAACTACTTTTCCACCTTCGATTACATGTCTCACAAAGTGATACCTTACATCGATGTGCTTGGTCTTGGTGTGATAGGCTGGATTTGTAGCCAAATGAATAGCACTCTGACTGTCACAGAATACATTCACTTTCTCCTGCGTCCTTCGAATCTCATCAAGTAGACCTTTTAACCAGATTGCCTCTTTAAAGGCATATGAAGCAACTATATACTCTGCTTCAATAGTTGACAAAGCAACTGTCTCTTGAAGCTTTGACATCCAGCTGATTTCTCCACCTGCAAGAGTAAAAACATAACTTGTAGTAGACCTCCTTTTTCCCAAATGACCTGCATAATCAGCATCCACATATCCGCAGACTGAACCTTCATGACCATCAAAGATGATGCAATGGTCACTTGTGCCTCTCAAATACCAAAGCACCCATTTCACTGCTCGCCAATGTTCTTCCCTTGGATTTTCCATGAACCTGCTGAAAACTCCAACTGCATGTGAAATGTCAGGTCTTGTAGATACCATCGCATACATTAAGTTGCCTACCGCATTTGCATATGGTACATGAGACATATACTTGTTTTCTTCATTAGTTATAGGACTTAAATCCAAAGAAAGTTTAAAATGGGAAGCTAATGGAACATTAATAGGTTTCACATTGTTCATACCGAACTTTTCAAGTACTTTCTCCACATACTTTTTTTTGTGATAACCAAAGCTTACCATTCTTCCTGTCTCTGTGTATCTCCATGCCTGAGATATGTTTTGCTGCTCCAAGATCCTTCATATCAAACGTCCTAGAGAGCTGAGCCTTTAACCTGTTGATTTCTACCATGTTTTTTCTTGCAATAAGCATATCGTCAACATACAACACCAGGATAATGAATATGCCATTGAAAGTTTTGAAGTATACACAATGATCATACTCACTTCTGATAAAATTCTCGCTCACCATGAAGGAAACAAACTTCTTGTACCATTGCTTGGGCGACTGCCTTAGGCCATACAATGATTTCCTGAGCTTGCAAACTAATCTTCTATTGCAACCTTGTACAAAACCTTATGGCTGATCCATATATATCTCTTCATCCAAATCACCATGAAGAAAGGTTGTTTTAACATCTAATTGTTCTAACTCAAGGTCAAGTAAAGAAGTTAGTGCTAACACAGTACGAATAGAAACAAATTTAATTACTGGTGAAAAAAAATCATGAAAATAAATACCTTCAACCTGAGAATACCCTTTTGCAACCAGTCTCGCCTTATACCTCTCGATACTTCCATCAAATTTTCTCTTCAACTTGAAGACCCATTTGCACTCAACAACACTTCTCCCTCCAGTAAGTTCTACAAGATCCCAGGTATTGTTCTTGGCTAAGGAGTCCATTTCTTCTTCCATAGCCTTTTTCCATATCTTGCTATCTGCATCATCTACTGCTTCCTGATAACAAGAAGGTTCCCCATCTTCAGTAATCAATGCAAAAGATGAAGCAGAGTCTTCATACATTTTGGGTGTTTTTCTTTCCCTTGTAGACCTTCTTAGAGTGACTGGTTGTTGACTTGATTCTGGAATTTATCTAGTTTCCTTTGCTTCTCCACCTTTTTCGTCAGAAGTCTCTCCTTCCTTTTGACTTTCTGGAAAAGGTTTAGTCTCCAATTGAATCTGCTGACTTGGTGATACCTGCTCCTGTTCAACTTTTTCAACGTCTGATTTTAAAAGAGAAGATTCATCAAATGTTACATCTCTACTAATGACTATATTTCATGAAGAAGGATCCCACAACCTATATCCCTCCACTGCATAATCATATCCAAAAAATACACAACATTTCTATTTTGGATCTAACTTTGAATGTTGATTTCTAGGAATAGGAGCATAGGCATCATAACCAAAAATCTTCAAATGTGAATAATCACAAGACTGACCTGACCAAACTTCTTCAGGAATTTTACAGTTTATTGCAACTGAAGGTGATCTATTAACTAAATAACAAGCAGTATATACTGCTTCTGCCCACAACTCCTTTGGCAAGTTAGCATTGTTTATCATGCTTCTAGCTCTTTCCATAAGAGTCTAATTCATTCGTTCAGAAATGCCATTTTGCTAAGGAGTATAAACAACAGTTTTATGTCTAACAATCCCTTCATCCTTACAGAATTGTTCAAATTATAAAGAAGTAAATTCGTCGCCATTGTCAGTTCTTAAACACTTAATTTATTTTCCTGTTTTCTTTTCCACCATTGCTTTAAATTGTTTAAAAACACTAAATACATCAGCTTTCTTTTTCAACATATAGACCCAAACTTTCGAGGAGAAATCATCAATAAAAGTTAAGAAATATAATGCACCTCCATAAGACACATTAGGAGATGGTCCCCATAGATCAGAATGAATGTAGTCTAAAATTTGTTTACTATTATGATTTCCAGTCTTGAACCTTTGTTTACATTGTTTTCCAAACACGCAATATTTAGAAAAAACCAACTTCAAGTATTTCAAATTAGGAAGCAATTTGCGGTTCATCAGTACCTAAAAACCTTTCTCGCTCATGTGACCTAACCGTTGATGCCATAGACGCGAACCTTCTTCTGCTTTTTCTAATACGATCGTTGCTTCACTAACTTGAGTGCTTCCTTTGAGTCTATACAGATTTCGAACCTTTTCAGCCTTCATAACAACCAAGGCTCCTTTTGAGACATTCAACACTCCAGTCTGACCTGTAAATTTATACCCATTCGAATCCAAAACTCCCAAGGAAAGCAAGTTTTTCTTTAGTTTAGGTACATGCCTAATATAAGGTAATGTTTTAACTGTATCATCATACATTTTATTTTTTACATTACCAATCCCAACAGTCTGACAAGATGCATTATTTCCCATGAATACAGAACTACCATTTACAGTTTCATATGAAGTAAACCAACTTTGGTGTGGACTCATATGATGAGAAGCACCAGAGTCTAATAGCCAATTTTCAGCATCTTGAGAGATATTACAAATAGGGAGAGCTTCAACTATTAAAACCTCATCAACAATACCTGAATCAACCTAATTTTCTTCCTTTTTATGGTTTTCTGACTCCTTTCGTTTCCAACAATCTTTCTTGAGGTGTCCAAGTTTGTTGCAGTACCAGCACTTGGCTTTACACTTCTTGCTGCCCTTTGACTTCGATCTGGAAGAACCTCTTGCTTTCTCCCCTCTTTCCTTTGACCGACCTCTGGCTACCATGGCTTCTGGTGCAGATGTCTCAATACTAGATTTCCTTTGTACTTCTTTAGATAAGAGAGCACCCACAACAGATTCAAATTTTAATGAATCGACAGTGCTCAAACTGATTGAAGTTATGAAGTGGTCCCATGACTCAGGAAAAGAGCACAACAAGGTCATTTCCTTGTCTTCTTCCTATATTTTTACTTCCATATATGACAACTGGAAAATAAGCATATTAAAAAATTTAAATGTTCTGCAATTTTTGTACCCTCCTTCATCCGAAGACTGTACAATTGTCTTTTTAAATAGATCATATTTGTGAATGATTTTTTCATATACAAGGTTTCCAATTTTTCCCACAACCCTTCAACTATACTCTCTTCAACAATATTAAAGAGAACTTCATTTGCCAAACATAACCGAATGGTACTGAGGGCTCGGGCATCCAAGTCTTCCCAGTCTGAATCTGTCATGTTTTTCGGTGTTTTCTTTACCCTGTCTATTGCTTTGTGCAACCCTTGTTGCACCAACAAATCCCTAACCTTCAGTTTCCATAATGCGAAATTGTTCTTCCCGGTGAATTTATCCACCTCAAACTTTGCATTTGTCATTTTGGCCATTTCTTCCTCCTAGTTTTCCCTTCTTTCTTTAATTTCCAACTAGGGTCTAAAAAAAATATTTCCCCTTTTTTCAGAATTTTCCCTTTCCAAAAAAAAATAAAAAATTATATATATATATATATTTCAAAACCTATTCCAATTTCCAGACTTTTTAAGCTTTAAAATTTCCAGAATTCTTAAAATTCTCTTTGCTAAAAAAAATTGACTTTGAAAGGTTTCAAAATTGCAGAACCTTATTCAATAAATAACTCTGAGATTGCCAAAAAAAAAAAATTCCTCAACAAATTCATATATAAAATTCCACATTTTTGAAATTGAGAAATAAATTACCCAGACTCCTCAGACCACTTGGCACAATGCAACTCCGACAACTCTGTCTTCTACCAACAATGTTGAATAAACCCGACTTCTTCTTTTTACTAGCTCTTCTTCTTTTTACAGGTTTTTCTTCTTTTTACCGATTTTGACAATCATCCAAGAAAAAAAAATTCTTCTATACCGGCCCTCAACAGCCTTCTTTCTCCAGCGTTAGCATGCAAATTCTCTCCACTCGACGGCTCCTCCCCTCGACGACCTCCTTTCTCCAGCGGATGGCAACGGTGGCAATGACTTCTTTCTCCAGCGGATTCTGATGGAGTTTTCAAACATGATTATTCTTGACAGTCGGCCTCTCTTGTCACCGATGGTCGTCAATAACCCTGATCCAAGGTGGTTTTCACTATTCTGTTTGAATAGGTCCACTCACACTTCAACCTCTCCATTCACCACCAAACTGCCACATCATACTTCATTATGCCTCCTAACAGTCACGTATTGTGCAAGAAGACAAACATATATTGGGGTTTGATGCCATGATATCGTTCAAATCGCACACAATGTCTCTCCGGGGTCAATGGAGTTCGATCCAGGCTCTGATACCATTTTTTGTAGTTTGGAAACAAGATTGAAAAAATAAATACTAATTAATAACTGGATGAAACTGAAAGATAAACACACATAAGTAAACACACAGAATTTACGTGGTAAAACCTTGACAAGGTGTCAAGGAAACCTCCACGGGACAAGGGATTGGAAACTCTATTAATGCAATGATTCTCTACTCATACAAGCCTCTCGGGCCATCCAATTTAACTTGAGCCTATTTCGTTATTCTAACTTCATTTCGTTACTCAACCAATTAACGGTTAATAAGTAATTTGCCCAAAAATAAATTATTTACATTTGTTGTCATATTTTAACAGTCTCCATGAAGCAATTGTGGAACATAAGTTCTACGAAGGTCATGGGTTCATTATGTCCATTCAAGGGAGTCATGTTATGTTTCATGTATCTTTCTGAGTCTACTCGAATCTGGTTTTTTCTGCCCTTATATGGAATCCATGAGCATGACCAGTCTGTATCAAAGTATCCTTGCAGCTTGCTTGATCAATCTATACTTAACAATAGTCCATAAGCTTCCATTATGTCCACAATTACTATGTTTATGCATTCGTGAACTCATTTATCGGATGACAAGAAAATGAGCACATATCTAAGTTCACTGATAGCATGGACAAGTGTTCTGTCCACCTGAATAATATTTTCATCATTATTTCTCCATGTTGTGTTGATTTTATTTTCTATCTACAATGGAATTATATTTACTGATGCATCATAATCAACCAAGAAATTGTATACTTTGAAATTGAAGATTTCTAAGGTTAGGAGAAAATGGGGGCATAATGTGTTTACTTCCAATGTTAAAGCATGAAGTACTGATTGGAAAGAATAAGAAGACATACCTGATCCCTTGTCTGAAGGTGAAATATTACTTGCGGAGGACGGTCCAAGTGCTCGTAAAAGAATGTCCCGCTGGTTCGTGATCTTTGTTAGCCCGAACAATGAAATGTTCACACTAACCTTCTTCATGTCTTCCACTATGTTATATTCCACAACGGGGAGGGAGGCCAGAGTGTTTGGGGGAGAAACCTAATTTATAACTTCTAGAGAAATGGTCTTATCTTTATCGTTTATAGAATTAGTTTATGTTGAGGCAGCTTTCCCAGACTTGATATGAGTGTTTTGCACTGAGCT